>PISW01007125.1:55897-95988 GCA_004023785.1 Mungos mungo
CAAGTGCGGCCCTCGCCCCCCCCCCCCAACCCTGGGCTCAGTAGACTCGCCAAGGCATAATATTTCGTGTTGTTGGTGGCGCTCTTCTCTTCCATCACGTCCTCTCCACACAATCTTCGGTCCACCAGGCAGGGGGCACTGATATGTCCATGCACATGGCAACGTAGCCCTGTGTGTGCCCGGCACTCGTGTTTGCTGGATGAGTGCACGGGCCTGGGACCCAAGCGACGCACGTGACGAGTGGATAAAAACTAAGAAAGATTGGGGCGCCTGGGTGGCTCAGTCGGTTAAGCCTCTGACTTCGGCTCGGGTCATGATCTCACGTTCGTTGGTTTGAGCCCCACTTCAGGTTCTGTGCTGACAGCTCAGAGCCTGGAGCCTGTCTTCAGATTCTGGGTCTCCCTCTCTCTGTCCCTCCCCACTCATGCTCTGTCTCTCTCTGTCTCAAAAGTAAATAAAACATTAAAAAAATTTAAAAAAAAAAACTAAGAAAGATTGGCTGCCCCCTTTAGACATGAATTGTAAGCGTCAGAAGGGGCTTGGCATTGACTCTTGTCCTGGGAAGGTCTCTGTGAGGCTGCAAGAAACAGAGGGGGGTCACATAAGCTTCTGGGGAGACCAGTGAGAAGGTCTTGATTCGACAGAGACCAAGTTAGAGCAGGACGGGACCAGGGGGCCCTGGAGGCCCACGGAGCTCTGGGACGACTGTCACTTGACCTCTCTTGAACCGACACCTGACAGGACCTGTGGAGACAGGAGTTGCGCATCGTGTTGATTTCGTAAGCATGACGCAAGCCGCTTTGGGACAGAAACAAAAAACAGTCGCTAACCTGCATCTGGGCTGATCCAAGATCAATTCGTGCTGCATTACCCAACTCCAGATGAGCCATCGGCCCCTCAGGCTGTTGCCATTGCCTCGGCGATAACCGAGGACAATAAAAAAGGGCTGTCGTTGCCCAATCAACAGCACTACTGCTCTCTTCCGGGCCTTTCCCAGTCTCCCGGCAGACGCGCTCTCCCGCCTGGGACCCCAGCGCGGGCCGGCCGGCAGCTCACTGGAGCCCGCGTCGCTGCTCTCCCACGCCCGTCCACCTGCCCCACCAGCTCCAGCCTTGAGCCCCTGTCTCCAGAAACGCGGGGTCTCTGGATTCTCCGTGATTGCAGACAACGAGAAGCTACTGTCTGTGTGTCAAGTGTGTTTGGGTGTAAACAAGATCTCGGCCCCTCTGGGACTCGGTGGCAGGAGCCATGTTTATGGTTCTATGTTGATGATGATCCAAGTGGCCTTGCTACAGTGCCAGTCCCGTCTGGGAGCCCAGAGAGTCGCTCTGTGGAAACGGGAAGAGCAGATTCTGCTCGGCCCCAACTCCAATGTCACCATGCACTTGAGCTCAAGGAGAGACGATAGATGGTTAGATGATAATCCCAGCGCCAGCGGGACACCGTGGCGGCGTTTGCCCTGCTTGACCGGGAGCCTCGCTCTTCCACTGCTGGTCTCCTGCTCCGTCGTCGGTCACCTGGGCACACGAGGGAGGGAGGAACTGACGGGGAGACAATAGCGATCGTCACCCAAACAAAGCCCCCGCCCCCACCCCATGCCGACTGCTCTAAAACCAGAAAACCCAAGTACTAGCAGATCAAGACTCTGATGTTGGATACGCTCGGGCCTCAGCCTCAGCTGGAAACTGACCGGGATCTTGCAAGGATCGTTTGTGATCTTAAGCCGGGCAGATGAGCTCCAGAAAGATCTTGGGGCCAGAAAGCATCTTAGGGGGTCCGCTGCGCCTCAAGGTAAAGGCTGCATTTCTAATGAGATTGGTTCCTGTACAGCAAGAGCTGCTCGATGTGAGGATTTCTGAGATTTCCTCTAATTCCTTTCATTGCAAAGCAAAGCCATTCAGCCCAACACAGTTGGCCTTGCGTTCACCCAAAAATACCTGGGTGTTGCTGCTGTCCCGACTTCGGCTCATCTATTCCCTTATTTGCCATCCCAGATAAATTAACAATGTTCAGTTACTAAACCCCCCTCCCCAGAGCACCACCGAGGCGCGGGAGAATCTCGGGGAATAAATGCTTCAGGTGTAAGAGGCCGGCCGTCCCCATTGGACGCAGAGGCATCTGGGTCTCTGGCCCCGGCCCAGGACTCAGGCTGAGTCAGCTCTGGGCTCTCGTCCTCCCAGTCCTGGGGCGTCCGGCCTCTGTCACCCCACTCCGGCCACGTCCCCCCAGAGCCTCTCCAGCGAGGGGCCGCCCACCCCCTGCCCCCGGCCCTTCCTCTGTCCCTGGGGCCCCACCTCAAAGCCAAGATTTCCAGTGAGAAGCTTGACTTGGTGCCACTCCTTTTGTTCCTTAGAAACAAATGTTTAACCACACGTTTTGCAGGCAGGCTGCCCTGGGGGGCACGGCATCTAAGAGCCCCGTTCCTGGAGTCCCCCACTCTCGGAAACACGGCTTCTGAGCGTCTGGATGTGCGGCGCTAATTAAGGGCACGCAGCACTCTGTGGGCGGTGTTAGCGCACGGGGTGACCAGTCTGCATCACTGCCTCGGGAGCCGCTTCCCGAAGCCCCTGTGGGCCCACGCAGCCCCCCTCCCCTGCACGCTGCTGGACGGGGCTCCCACGGCTGGACAGGTATCTCATGCAGGTGTGGGGAGCACCCCAACGAGCCCGCGCCCCCCCATCCTCCACTCCCCTCTGCTCTGCCTCCTAGAGTCGAACCTGGATTCCCAGCAGCCCCCCGAGGACCGCAGAGCCGCCCGGTACAGAAGGCTCATGGATTCACGAAGAACCACGTGGGCGCCGCTCCCCTGCCTATCCTCCACCAACCCTCAGCACACGGGGGCGTGAGCAAGATGCCCCCTTTGACCGGGGGCCCCGCTAAGCTTCGGGCTCCTCGGGGAAAGCCAGGCACAGGGGCTGGTCAGCCGTGGCATCCAGCTCGCCCCCGAGCGGGCCTCCAGGGGCCCGTGCGGAATGAATGAAGTCACATTACGTCTGTGTTTGTAGCGTGTATGTGGGTCCACACGGGCAAACCAGATCGATTACGACTTCCGAGTATCAGGCCCCGTCCCTGTAGCTGATTTAGTGACTGAGGGCCTCCCAGCCATCCCCGGGCAGAGATCTGGAGGAGTCTCAGCCCCGAGCACACAGGACTGGATGTCCATGGAGGTGCCCAGCTCTGCACCGACGCCCCCCAGAATGCACAAGGCAGACGCGCTGACGAGGGCACAGGTGCCCCCGCCCTCTGGCGAGGCCCAGCCTCCGAGGCCCCGAGGCCTCCAGGCGGGCCCTTCCCACCGCATCCTGCTCACCCATGGTGCGGACTCAACAAAAGTCCGCCACCTGCCGACACACGCTGTCCTCACTTCCCCTCCAGCCTAACCTTTAGACAGCCGACCAGAGAGAAGTTACACACGGCACACAGGCCCTGGTTGGCAGGGGAGAGGGGCAGAGGGCCAGGGACATCCGCCAGGGATTCCAGCCAATCCCAGGGCCAGTGTTGGGGAAACGTTCAAGGTACAGGGGGGTGGAGGGTTGCTGAGAGCTGGGCCGCGCCAGGCCTGTGGGCCTCCTGCAGCAACAGGGAAGCTCGGGACCAGACCCTCTGGACCCGGCAGGACCCATGTGAGCCTGGGCAGGCAGAGCGCGGAGGGAAAGGCACAGCACCACCCCTGCAGTGGTCGGGAGGCTTCCTGGGAAGGCGTGGCAGGCGCTGCCCGTGGCAGGTCCTGCCCACCTCTCCTGGGGACTGCGCATCCTGGAACACCTAGCCGTTCCTGCCTCGGTGCCCCTGCTCTCAGCCCCAGGCTGTGGGGCCAGGCGCAGCCCATCACGGGCTTGGGAGCCCAGCTCAGCCAGGGATGCGGACACCCCGCCCCCAGCACCCTTGTCCCTGAGGTTCCAGCACTGAGCCCCGGGCGCCCACAGTGGCCACGGTCCCCTCCCCACGTCGGCCAGTCCTTCTGGAAGAAGCCTCTCAGGAAGCCCAGAACTGCAGGCCTGGTCTCGAGCACCCCAGGTGCCAGGGCCGGGCCGCGAGGCGGACGTGGGGAAGGGACGGGCGTGTGGGCTGCAATCCTGCTGTGTTACAAAAGCCCGTGTCTGCGCAGAGATGGCCCAAGGAGACAAACAACACTTGGGGAGGAAGTTGGGCTCCTTCGGCCGAGCCGTGGCACGTCTGTCCGTGGAGCCCCACGAGCGGTGACAAGGAACCACCACCGATCCGTGTGAGCATCCCGCCAGGTCTCAGAAACGTGCGGAGAAATCAGACCTGCACAGCCGGTCCCCCACAATTCCGTTCCACGACGTCCAGGGGGGGCGATGCCAACACCAGACAGCGGTTGCCTTTGGGGGTGAGGGCAGAGGTCAGCCAGGAAGGGGCGTGAGGGCACTGCCTCGGGCGATGGGTATCCTCCATATCCTGGCCGGGTTTGGAGAGGGTGGGGGCAGGGTGGACATCACATTGTGTCGTTAAAATCTGGACAGTTCCCTGAACGTACCTTGTCCCCCAAAACGAGCCGTACGCAAACATTGAACTCCAGTGTGCACCGAGGTGCTCACCGGTGTCGGCAGCCTCCCTCCCGTCCAGGGCAGGAAAACGTAGGACGGATGGCTGAGTGACCACAGGAAGTGGTGTGTGAGGAGGCAAATGTGGCAAAGGGGAATCCCAGAGTCAGGGGGTGCAAACAGGGCACCCACGGCACAGCTGTACCAACCTTTCCGCAGGTTTGAGGGTCGTCGCAATAAAATGTTGGGGAGGACAGAGCGTGACGCCGCACCAGGGTCAGTGCCCGAAAGGGTCTGAGGGTGGGGACGCTTGGTCAGCCTCAAGGTGAGAAGCCTGAAGCAGCAGTTCAGCATTGCGCCATGTCGTTGAGACCACAGCCATCGGTGCGCCAAGCTGTCGCCGTCGCCTGAGTGTGTCCCCACCCAAGCAGGAGGGTCCCCAAGATGGGTGTGTGTTTGGAAACACACACAGAGTACGGGGATGCCAGGGTCTGGTGGGGAGGACCCCAGGAGACAGGGACAGGAAGTCGAGATGGCACCCGGCTCCTGGCCTGAGTTCCCGGTGGATATGGACCAAGCTTCTGGGCCGTAGACACGATGGCTTCGGGCATTCACAGGACAGGCAGCCTGTCATTGCGCCCTCCCCTCGGCACGCGCAAGATCTTGGACACCTCACAGTGCGAGCCGGGCAGGCGTCCTTCCCTGCGGGACCCAGGAGACAGAGCTGGGGACAGGGAGGGCCAGTCCCATGCGGGCAGGGCGCTACCGGTCCCCAACAGGTTCCGGGTTGTTCCAGGGGACTCCGGATGCTCCTGCAGACCCTGGGATGCAAACTGGCTGGTGAGAGGAAGAGGCAAGGAAGCAGCAGCCCACCGCCATCTGCAGGATCGGATGTCCCCGGGAGGCCGAGTGTGGCCTCAGATGTTCTGGATTCCCAGTGTGGTTTCTCCCGTTCACTGACAGCGTGAGCATGTGTGAATCGACTGAAACGTGAGAAAGGACCCCCAGAGGAGCCCCCTGAGTGGAGCAAAGCCCACTCAGAAGACAGTGGGTCAGCGGTCTGTGCAGCTGGAAGCGCTGCTCAGGGTCTCCACGCGGAGGACTCCGCTCCCGGGACCCTGCAGCGTCCCAGGTGCGCCCTGGGGAAGGGTCTGGCCCCTCGGTGCCCCACTGGCCCGCCCTGGAGCCCGGCTGCTGGGGGCCTGAAGACGGCCTGCTGGGAGGAGCCAGACCTGCCCCCAGAGCAGCTCGCACTTAGAGACAGATTAGCAGGAGGTTAGGAGACACTCCTCTTCCGGGGAAATAGAGGGGATGGCCCTCCGGGCCCAGCAGAGAGCCGTGGACCCCGTAAGGAGATGGCCCAGGGCACCCCGGTTCTCCCAGGAAGTACAGCGGCTCAGATGCCTGGCCGCTGCCCTGGGACCGCGGGAAGGCAGGACGGCGGCTGCTGAAGCTGGTGGCCCGAGGGGACACTTCTGGGGCACTCATGTTTTCCTGGAGATGAGCGCACGCTGTCCCCTGGGGAAGGGTGGCAACGCCGCACGACTGCAGCTCATGCACGTCCTTCTCCACATGGATTTCCTGTCTCAATAAGCAGCCCCCAAAGTGCAATATCCGAAGTTGTAAGCCGGGAGAATATTCCAGAAAGACCAGAGGGCAAAACCAGCGTGTCACAACAATATGAACAATGTGCTGGGAGGGGTGCCCTGCGGGCCGGCTGCTCCCCCAGCCCCCTCCCCCCAGGGACAGGGCCGCCCCAAGCACGGCCCGTTCCCACCACCCCTGCCCACGCGGCCCCCACCGCCCCGAGCAAGGCCTGGAAGGTAGACGCAGGTAACAATCTGGGCTGCTTAAAAAAACCGTGCTCAAGCCAGGCTCTTCACTGGCTGCCGCTGGGGTCTGACAGAGGGGGGTAGGAGGCCAGTGCTGACTTCTTCATTAAGGGAGGGAGGGAGGGAGGAGGGAGGGAGGAGGGAGGAAGAAAAGATTATTTATTTATTTTTGTCAGGGTTTTGCTTTATTGTTTTAAACTAAAAGGGAAATAATCACATCACTTGGTGTGGAGATTTTTTAAAGCTCAGTGGTAGCAAATCAGTCTGAGCCGTTCCCAGGGAAGAACCGGCCCTGGTGCCACGAGGGCCCTGGCAGTTGCGTGGGCGGCGGCGTGGGCAGCGCCCGGTCCCCGGAGCACCTCTCACAGTCACTCCGCTCTTTCCCGTCTACAACACTAGGTGGGTGCTTTCTCGTGCCTGCTTCCACTGGCGTGGTCTGCCCCCCCGCACCCCCACCGTGTGTGGAAGATCCAGGATGGCCTCTGGGCTCACAGAGCCGGCATGGCCCCCCACCCGGAGCCGGCCGGTCCCCCGCAGGGCCGCCCAGCCGAGAGCAGCAGGCGCTTCTGGGCCAGAGGTAGTGATGAGTTCCAGAGAGCACATCTGCCGCCCGCACCGCCAGTGGCCCCCCCTGCACACAGCTGCCCACCAGTGACCCCCCCCCTGCACACAGCTGCCTGCCAGGGGGGCCCAGCCATCTCTGTGGGGCAGACAGCTGGGGGACAGACATCCCTTCTCAGAGCCGGTCCCCGGCAGCCCTGGCCGCCAGCACAGCGCCCATGGGCACCAGATCCCACAGCTACTGCTCAGTCCCGCCCACAGCCACGAGCCTCGGCACCGGGGAGCCGCCTGGCCCCCCTCACCCTGTGACCGAGGAGTAGAAGCTTGGCCAGCCTCCCTCTCCCGGGACATGCCCTCGGTCTGTCCATGTGTTCCACGGAGCTGCTCCAGGATGCCCACTGCCCTGTTAGAGGAACAGCTTATGCAGAGTGACCAGTCGCACTGGATGCGGGGGGGGGGGGGGGTCTTTCATCCAGGAGATGCAGCGGTGGGTAATGTGTGGCCCACGGTGCCCGGGTGTGGACGCTGGGTGCAGGCCATCCCCCAGGGCTGCTGGCAGGTGCTCCACGCCGCGGAACGCCCGCCCCACCCCCACCCACAAGCCCCCGAGCCCAGCCTTGTGAGGCCTCCAGACCTGCAGGCGCTTTCCCACATCCCTCCTGACCTCCGGGCCCCCTCGGGTTGCAGGAGGGACTGTGCGGGGCCAGAGCGGCCTGCAGGGGCCAGAGACCTGCTATGGACCCCAGAACCTTCTGGAACCCTTTTCATCCCAGCTCAGCCATTCTGTGACTGTAATTTGCTACCTGAACCGGACGACACCTAAGAAGCTGCCAGCAGAGCAGATGCCTTCACACGTGTCCCAGCTCCTCGGGCTCCCAGCACTCCTGTCTCCGAAGGGTCCGATGACCATGACCTGAGCCTGTCTCCCCAACCAGTGGAGACAGCGCTGGCCCGGCTGTGTGGAGTGAGCCCGTCTCTCTGGGCAGTGCCAGCCCAGGACCAGGGGCCGTGGGGGCAGACTTCACGAGGCGAGGAGTGGAGCCCGGGACCCTGAGGCGTGGGCTCGGCCACCCAGTGCTAAAGCTGACAGAGGAGTCCGGGGGGGGCGGGGGGCGGCCAGGCCTGCGCTTCCGTCCCTAGAGCAGGTGGCTCTGTCATAGTCAAGTCTGCGCATGGCGCTGGTGGGGTAGACACCCCGTTGTCTTCATTACCAGGGTCTCCTCAGGACCTCACTTCCTCCTCTGCCCCCAGCCCGAGCGGAGAGGGAAGGAGGTGGGCACCCCGCTCCCTCGGACAGGCTGCGTCTGTTAGAGTGCACGGTCCCTGGGACAGCTCCTGGACAAGGTCAGAGCACAGAGACGAGGCCGCGGGCAGCTGAGGGGGCAGAGTAGCTGGTCAGCCGGGCTCAGGGTGGGGTGTGCAGGGCCTGCTGCCGGCCCCCCAAGCAGCCCCCCTGAAAGCCCCTTCCGAGGCTCCGGGAGGGGGATTCTGGGCTGTTGGGGAGGAAAAGCAGTTTTCAGAGAAGTGAATAAAGGGGGAGGGGAGTCGGGGAGACCAGCAGGTTCACAGACCAGGACATGCACGGGCCGCAGGTCCCAGGGCTGGCACGGCCCTCTTGCAGTGTGGACAGGACACCAGACCACAAGCCCCTGCGGGCTCTGAGCAGGTTGTCTGCGGCCCTCTGCTTCCACCCATGCCGTCATTCCCTCCCGTGTCCTGTCTGCCGGGGACGGGGCCTGTGGTGACCCCGAACATCCAGCCCTCCTGGGAGTTCAGGACCCCCCCACTCACTCACTCCCCAGGTGGCCAGCCGGTTCCAGGGCCCTGGCCTCTCTCCGCGCCACCTCTCCTGTGCCCTGGGCAGCCCCCGACCCGTCACCAAACTTAAACAGGAGGGAAAACCCTAAAATCCTGCCCTCGTGAGATGCGGGTCGGGTCTGCTCATCCCAACCGTCCGTCTTGTCCTTGCAGGATGAGGCATCACTGGGACTGGACCGGGGAGCCGCCCGCAGACGGGTGGGTGAGGCTGGCATGGCCACGAGCCCTCCTCCTGTGCAGAGACCCCCGTCCCTGCAGCTCCACGGTCCCTCGAATCAGGACAGACACCCCACGCCCTGCACCGCGCGGGACTTCCCGACAAGAGGAGCCCCGTGCGTCTCCTTCCCGGGATGCAGCCTAACCCCTCTCAGAGAGGTGCACCGGCCGCCCGAGAGGCCCAGGCAGATCCCAGAGCCGACAGGCCCGCCATCGCGCCGGAGGCCGGGCCGGCACTGAGAGGCTGCTAAAAATGGCTCTTTGGCCTGAAGAGGCCCAGGCTGACATTCCCGTCATAGCTGAGAGAGCTCCGGGACTGACCGGGCAGCTGCGCCCACGGCAACCTCCCGGCCGCACCCAGGCCGCGCGCATTCCTGACCCAGATCCGGAGCGTTCCTGCTGCCCCCGGGGTGGGGGCTGGCGGACCATGCAGCCCATCGTCACCTGGCTGCCGAGAGAGGGAGACTCCCTCCGGGGGTGTGACCCCTGATGCCGGGCTTCCTTGCAGAAGGTAGTGGGGGTCTGCCTCACGCAGCGCGGGTGGGTCCTCCCGCCTCCACTGAGCCTCCGCTGCCCCAGCCCAGGACCCCATGCGGCCTCTACCCCCTAATGCACAGTGGTCCCCAAGGCACCAGCCCCCACGCTGGGAGGAAACGCAGTTAGCAGCTCCCAGCCTGGCCCAGTCCACGGCTCCATGGGCAAAGTGCATCCAGGCAGCCGGGGCCCCGGGGGGCCTGTGCCTTCCACAACCCCTGCCCCCACCCCCGAGCCCCTGAATCCAGCCCCACAGTAAAAAGAGGCTTGTTCCGTGTGGCTGGTGTGGTGCAGGAGGCGGGTCGGCATCCGGGTGCTGGGCCTGTGAGTGCCCGCCCCCTCCAGGGGCCTCCTGCAGGCTCCTCGCTCTCCGAGCCGTGCTCTCCCCTCAGGGAGGCCAGACTCGAGATAACCTGCCGCCCCCCAGATCCCCAGCCCTGAGCCGAACAAGGGGTGCATGCTGGTCCCCGCTCTCCCTCCCGCAGCCCACACACGGCCAAGGGCAGGTGGCCCCGGGCCTCACGGCAGCCAGGTGTGACCCCAGGCTGGTCAGTGGGCTTAACCAGCCCGCCAGCCTCCATTCTGGGCCCCCCCCCCCGATCCTGCAGGAACAGGGCCACTGATGTCATTCAGCGGGAGCTGGGGGCAGAGAGGGGCGGGAGAGGGGCTCTCTGCAAACGGGGGTGCCCTGAGAGCTCAGACCTGCTCCCACCTCGGGCATCCGAGCCCAGCGCGCAGGCAGGAGCCCTGCCCAGGCCTGAAATTCTCCTGCCCCTGCGAGGGCTGCCATGAACATGACGCAGCTGGGGGGGCGGGGGTGGGGAGGACGGCTCTGAAGTTCAAACACTGTCTACCTACAATGAAGAACTGCCCCTCGCTGCTCCCGGGCAACGCCCTGCCGTCCCCAGGCCTGCCGGCTACAAGCAGGGCTCACCCTGGCTTGGCAGGCGGTCAGCATTCCAGACCTGATCCGAGAGGGTCTTGCAGCCCTGTGGCCATGTGGCCTGGGGCAGGGGACAGAGGCAGAGGGAAGGCTGGGCCCCAGGGACCGTGGGGGCTGCAGACACCAGGGACACACCTGAGCTCTGTGCTTTGATGTCCTGTCTCTGCAGACAAGGCCTCTCAGCTCCCGGGGAGACTGTTAGAAGTGATTCTTAATTTGCCTTTTATCAGAGACCAGAGGCAGGAGTTGAAAGCAGGAGTCTGGGCCTTTCAAAAGACCCTGCAAAACAGGGAGGGAGGCCAAGCAGCCTGGGGCCTTGAGAGGAAGCAGACAAGCATCTGAAGCCCACAGGCCGTGCGGCTCTGGCTGTGAGGCCGGGAGACCTCCTCCGGGTGCGGCCTCCTCGGCACAGCAGTGGGGTAGGGCTGCGGTTTCGTTTGGATCTGACCAGAAACCTAATTAATAAAACCAAAGGGCAGGTGCTCTCGCATGGAGTCGAATCACAGGCAAGGGAGCTGCCACTGCCCAGAGCCTCCCCTCCAGCCTGGGGCTCCCTCCCGGGCCTGCCAAGCAGGGGGGAGAGGCGGCGTCCAGATGCCAGAAATGCAGACCGAGGCAGAAAGCGCGGTGTAGCCGACCCCAGCAGAGCCTGCCCCCCACCCCCCCGCAGCCCCCAGCAGGCGCGGCCCGCACTCCCAGGCTCCTCTCCGGTGCTATCTGCCTCCCCACCGGGTATGTGTAAGACCTTGAGTGGGTAAGAGGGACACCCCGTAGTGGCCATCGGGTCACAACAAGGCCCCAGGCAGCGGACGCCACGTGAAAACAGTGGGGAGCACTGGGGACGCGTGAGGGCGCCTTGGGTCCCCTGCGGCCACCATGGAGAGGTGGCAAGCCTGCGTCCCGCCCTCCGGGACTGGAGACCGCTGGGGCTAAATGTGACAGCCTAGAGGTTGTCTCAAACTGTGGAAAACACACATGACATAAAATTTGCCATTTTAACCACCTCAAGGGCGGCCATGCCCCCTCCTTCTCCAGAACTCATCTGCCCGCTCCATCACTGTCCCCTTCCCCTTCCCTCCCTACTCTCTGGTTCTCCGAATTTGACTACTCTCGGCCCCTCTTGCAAGAGCAGCCTTGCGGCATGGGCCATGTGTGATGGAGCCTGAGCACGGGGTGCCCCAAGTCCCCCACGCTGGTGGCCTCCGAGCTCCCTTCCTTCCCAAGGCCCGGCAGTATCCACCATACGTGTTTTAATCGGAGGTAAGACACGCAGGCCTGGGAATGACGGAAGGAAGGAAGAAACAGATCCTTAGAAGCAGGATGCGGGGCACAGGTGCAGGGCCACCGAGGAGGATCAAGGGCCCGTCAGGGGGCAGAGTCGGGGGAGAAAATGTGGGCAAGGGCCTCCGTGTGGTTCTAGAAGATGGAAGGGCTGAGGCAGGCTGAGCGGGCACGGGGTCAGCAAGCTGGAATGATTTCAGGGGCCACTGGCTGACGCGTGGGGTGACCAGGGAGGCACACAGGGGTCCGGGTGTGAGGCCGATGGAGGAGACGACTGGGCTCTGGCTCCGAATGGGTGGGTTTGAGAGTGAAAGGCGCACTCGCCAGCCTGTCACTTACTGTCTCTGGACACGAGCTGGGCCCGGGAGGGGCGGTTCCTGCAGGTCATCGCTCGGTTAGTGGCCCTGACGGGGCTCTCCCCAGGAATAGGTGGTGACCCAGGGGCAGGCGGGTGCCCCAAAGCCTTTTGCCGTCACATAAAATCACTGGAAAGCCCACAACGTTGCGAGCCTGTGACCTCAGGGTCCTGGACCTGCAGATCAGACCAGACCGCACGTGCCCATGGCACTGAGCACCCACACCCAAAGGAAAGCCTCAGCTCGTGTCCGCCACGAGTCTGTCCTGGGAGCGGCTGCGCCTGGTGTCAGGGCCACCACCTGACCGCAGAGCGCGAGGCTCGCCACCCACCTGCCCAGGTCCATGGGAACTGTCCCAGACCCCAGCTGCCCCTTTAAGGCCATGTCCCTGATTCTCTTGCTTGCTTCTGTGTCTACCAGCCATTCACTTGCCAGTGAAGACAGTGTCCGATGCCACGGGGAGAGGAGCCACGGGAGGGGGCCCAGCCAGCGCCTGGGGCCTCCCCGCCAGCGCTGCCCCCTCCGACAGCGGAAGAGGAGACGCCGTTTCTCTGCCCAAAGAAGGCCCCATGCTGTCCCTGACCCACGCATCCACGTCCCTAACTCCTTGTCCAAGGAACCTGTCGGGGCACAGGGCATCTATCAGCTAGTGACGTCGCCCGCTTTCAGTCACAGCCTCACGGTCATCTCGGCTAGAATGGAGTCAGCACACATTGCTTAGCCCGTCCCGAAGACATCGGGGCCAGATCCACGGTGGGTCATGGGGGCCGGGGTCTCGTTAGCACACAGACCCGTGGGCCCGGTGGGCAGGGGCCCTGCAGGGGTGTGCTGGGGCCGGGGCCTGGCTGGTTGGGGGAAGCTTACCATGAGCCCATCTCATGCCCGGCCCGGGACCTGGCAAGCTGCCTGCTTCTGTCCTTAGAAGCCAGAGTCAGGGGTGCCAGGATGCACCAGCCCTGAGCACCGACTGGTCGTGGGGACGGTTGCTGCTGAGGCCACGCCCTCCTCCCCAGACACTTTCTAAGACTCGGTGAGGGCGACAACCTTCAGTGGCACAGGCCGACGATTTTGCAAAACCTGTCAGATTTAAAAACTAAGGTTGCTGGGCGCCTGGGGGGTCAGTCGGTTAAGCGTCCAACCTCAGCTCAGGTCATGATCTCACAGTTCATGGGTTCAAGCCCCACGTCGGTCTCTGTGCTGACAGCTTGGAGCCTGGAGCCAACTTCCGATTCTGTGTCTCCCTCTCTGCCCCTCCCCTGCTCATGCTCTCGCTCTCTCATTCTCTCTTAAAAATAAATAAACATCAAAAAATTCATAAAATAAACAAATAAACGTTAAAAAAAAAACTGAGGCTGTGAAAGATTTAGCCAACCAGTGACAATGACAATTTAGGCAACCAGTGACCTGTTGCAAGGGAACGCCTGCAGAGTTTCTGAGGGTCGCTGGGGCACAGATGACCTCGTGGGTGGTGTTGGCACAGAAACTTAAACCACATGACTGCCAAGGTGGGGCCTGCTGGTGCCCAGGGCTGGGGGACAGCATCACTGTGATCCACACAGGCCAGGGGCCTGTTCATTGCAAAAGCAGAGCTGGATGAAGCTCAGGGGACACCACAATGCGTCTGTGACCCAGGGTGGCAGGGAGCCTGGCCTGTATGTCGGGGACGGGGGACTGTGGAATCTTGCTGTCCTGGCCTCGGGCACCACTGCCCCTCCGGTGCCGAGGGGGCAAGCTAGGGATGACCTAGAGGGTCACAGCCCATAGTAGCAGGGAAGGGGACAGCGTGACAGCCCCCACCACAACTCACCCAGGGCCCTCAGCGTGTGTCACCTTGTGTCTCCCAAGCCCGGCTCCTGCCAGGAAGCACCTCTGGCCCGAAAGCACATGGAGCCCGGAGCCCCCCTTCTCGGGGGCAGTGCTGGTGGGGAGGCTGGGGGGACACATCCACCAGCTCATTCCGCCCTGCTCAGGCCTGGCGCACATGGCCCTCCAAGGCCCTCGGAGTCTCCGGCTGACGAGGAGAGCCCTGCGGCAGCCCAGAGACAGTGGCAGGGGGTCAGAGCACCCGCATGTCCTGGGCATCTGGCCAACATGCGGGTGCTGAGGCAGGCACCTAGGTGGGGTAGAGACTCTGCGTTTCTGACAGGCGGTGCCCGTGCCCCGGTCCAGGGACCCCACCTGAGCAACAAGGCGCTGGGGCTTAGGGGGTCTGCTCAGCACCTGGGGAAGGCGCCCCAATGCTGTCACCGCACCCCCGCACGGCTACCCCACAAACAGCAGCACTGCTCCCTCTGTGCAAGGTGAGGGCAGGCACCCAGTTGTCCCCCCTTCCCCGCCCCGGCCCATAGCGCCTCGAACAATGCCGCGTCCTCGGAACCCAGAGGCCTAAAGACAGAAGTGACCACCAGATTTTTTCCCCGCAAGTAAGGAGACACCTGTCTGCATAACTTTTATGGCCCATTTTGCAGATTCTGCATTGTCCCCGCCTTCGGATTGTTTGACCAAGGAGCCTCCACACTTGTGACAATGCTCGTGACGTGCATAACTGGCCGCTGATCGGAAAGGAAAGCCACGTCTGGCCCCAAAGTCCGCACAGTGACTGTCACCCTCCGCTCCCCGACGGGGCAGGCACAGGGCCGTGGGAAGCCCCCCACCCCACCCCGCAGGCCCCGGACTTCGCAGGCTCCGCGGCGGCAGGATGTGGTCACCGCTGGGGAGGCTGCCCAGGAAAACCGACTGAGCGAAAAGTGAGCCCTCAGCTCTTCCTCGAGCCGAGATGGGATCTCTGCTGAGTGGCCCCCGGCTGGCGAGACAGGAATGGGCTTTCCTGAGACTGGGGGTGCTTGGGGCTCACGGGGACACTTGGGAGCATTTGGGGCTCTTGGGGTTTTGGGGGGTGCTTAGGGTCACTTGGGGACACTTGGGGACGCTTGGGGACGCTTGGGGACGCTTGGGGCACTTGGGGGCATGTGGAGCCGTCCGCCTCTCTCTTTCTCTCTGGCACTTTCACATCCACTCGGTGGTCCACTTCTCTCTTCCATTTCCCAGGCGGTGGGGGGATCCGTCCCCTTCAGAGACATGGAGCAGAGCAGTGATCAGGGTCGTGGGACGGCTCCCATGTGAACCTCCAGCTCCTCGGTGTCGGTCCCCTGCCACCTGATGCGGTGCACAGCCCTCTCGCCAGCAAGGGCTCCCTGAGCACCTGCCCCAGGTGTGCGGGGCCCTCAGTGAGCAGGCAGAGGCCTCTGCCCTCAGGTGCCTGCAGGAGAAAGGCATGCGGTCCCTGCAGCGCAGGGCGGCCGAGGGGTGTGGGGCCCTGGGCAGGGTCTTGCACGAGAGCCAGGGTGTGCCGAGAGCCGGCGGGACAGAGGGACCCTTGGGCAGGACCGGGGTGGGTCAGCCGTGCCTTGGCCAGCTAGGGGACAGTCTGGTCACCCAGCTCTTAGACAGCGGAGGGTTATTCCTCAGACCCCAGCAGGCCACACGTTCAAGGTCAGGGTGCTGCAGCCTCTGGTTCCGGTGAGGCCTCTCTCTATCAATGGTGTCTTCTAAAAAGGACACCGGTGCCCCAACAAGTGAACTTGGGAGCCGTAAGCATCCCCTGCGTAGCATCTGGGAGAAGTGAGCAGCACGAGGCAGAGGAGTGGTGGGGGAGGCGCGGGGTGCCCGGTCCACACCTGCTCAGGGGCGGCCTAGGCCGGCAGGCTCGGAGCGGCTCTGGCCCAAGGAGGCCCGTGCCCGGGGTCTGCGAGCAGGGGTCCCTGCAGGAGCCGGAAGGCGCTATCTGCTGAGTGTACACACCCACAGGGAATCCTCCGGAACACAAAAGGGGGCCCCTGCCTCCCTGCAACCCTGAGGGCAGACACGGTCTTTACCAGAGCCTGAACCTGCATGCTGGGGAGACACGAGCCCCGGCAGAGGTGGGTGAAGACGAACCCCCAAAGGAGGCAAAGGTAGGAGAGCAGCCTCTCGGGCACAGAGGAGGGGAAAGGGGCGTGCCCGGAGGGGTCGGGGCCTGGTCCCCAGCACGGGCTGCAGCGGCGCAGTGCCCGGGGAGCTGGCCTGCCCCTGTCTGTCCCGGCACTGATGCCAGGCACGACCGGAGGGGCCCCGCTGGGAAGGGCAGGGCGTGCTCACAGGCAAGAAGACACGACCGTGGCGAAAGCTCCCTCCCCCTGCCACACGCAGACTCAACCTGACTCCCTGAGCAGAAACCTTCTGGAATCAGGGAGCAGATGTGAAGGAGTGTGCACACATGCCAGGTTCTGTATCTTTAAACCCAAAGCAGGCTTCTCCTCCAACCTTCAAGCTGAGAAAGCCCTCGTGGAATGGAACGGTTGTGTAAGTGTGGGATTAGCTGTCCCTGATTATAAATAAGTAGGGGACAATGATCGGAGCAGAACGAGTGGACAGGAAGGCCCACCCTGCCCCCGCCTGGCACCAGGCTGGAGCTGGCTTTCCTGATCCGCCCCTGGCTCCCATGGCCCAGGCTCTGGCCAGAGGGTGTCATCTCCAGGGTCCCAATGTCCCGGCTCGCGGCTTCCCCTTGAGGCTCAGCCCTCATGGATCTTTGTCCCTGGAATTCAGGGACCCGGTCTGCAGACAGGTGCGTGTTCGACTCAGGGAGCATTTGCCAACCCAGTGCAGAGCGCCATGCTTGCCAGTCCTCTGGGAGCCAATGCTCACAGCCAGCCCCGAACGCCGGGCACCGCCTCGTTTCCACACCGACAGGCAGGTCAGGTCACCTCCGCCGTGCCCGGCGTCGCGTTAATTAGTGACTGAGCAGGACTCAGCCTGGCCCCGCTAAATCCACAGGCTACACTTTGGGATCAAAGTGTGTCTCTGACAAAAACCTAGATTGGATCTTGAGGAGAATCATCAGGTCCAGAAAGACTCAGAAGCTGGCTGTCTCTTCCTTTGGTCCCGACAAAGGCTCTCTCTTTACAGATGACCAAGAGTGACAGGGCCAAGGTTCTACTCAACTGGTGACCAGTGAGACCCAGGTGGCAATCTGCCTCTGTCCCTTAAGCCTTTGCCTCTCTTTTCTTCATCTGTGTTTTCAGTCGGCATTAGCAGGTGCCTGGGTGAGGCGGGTAATGGACTGGGAGCTGGGGGTGCCCAGGTGAAACGACTCACTGGTCTTGAAGAGCTCACTGGTCAGCCAGGGGACGGCGTGTAAACCAGGAAGGGGGACAAAGTGTGTGGAGGGCCCTCGAGGGGATTGTGCAAAACCCACCAAAACACCAAGAATCACAGAGAAGCGGGGGCACAAACCTGTGGAGGGACCGGCAGGCTCTGCGGAGGGAGTCCTGGGACAGCTTAGCGGAGCATCATGTCCACGGCTGAGGAATCACAGCGCCGGGGTGATGCGGGGTGAGGCCTGGAGCGCCCCTCACCCCGGGGCTCTGCGCATCACACGCAGTGGTCATGCAAATCCCAGTCAGTCCCTAGGGTCACGTCCCCACGGTTACAGAACACACCAGTCCCGGTGAGCTTTTCCACATGTGAGATGGAGATGGGTGGGCAGACCCCATGCCTCAAATAGTGAAGTCGAGAAGCATCTCCTGAAACAAGCACGGGCCCGAGAGCCGGCCAGGACTGTGATGGGGACGCAGCCCCTGCCTGGCCACCCAGGACCCTGGCCGCACCCCACCACGCTGACCCCAAGTGCCAGCCAGAAAACCACAAAGAGGAAATGAACAGAAAGTGAAAATATCAATATCTTTTTAAAACAGTTTTGCTTCAGGGCCCCTGGGGGGGCTCAGTCGGTTGAGCGTCCGACTTAGGCTCAGGTCATGATCTCACGGTTCGTGAGTTCGAGCCCGTGTCAGGCTCTGTGCGCACTGTTCAGGGCCTGGAGCCTGCTTCAAATTCTGTGTCTCCCTCTCCCTCTCTGCCTCTCCATCACTGGCACTGTCTCTCAAAAATAAATAAACATTAAAAATAAAGGGAAAAAAGAACACTTTTTCTTAAGCCGGTAAAATAAATGGGTAGATAGAACTTCTCTGGATTCTTGCTGTTTCCACGAAAGGTTCTGGTGTCTCCCGCGTTCTGGACGTGACGTCGCTAAAGCCTGGACTTGGGTTAAGGTCAGAACTGTTACTTGGTCCAGAAGGCACGGTTGCAGCCACAGACCAGGGACTGCCTGGCGTCCCCGTGTCCTCGGGGGGCTCCCGGCCGGCAGGGAGCTCGAGGCCTGGCCCGGTGCCCCCTCACTGGCGCTGCCCCCCAGCCGCACTTCACGCTCCCGCACTCATGCACGTGACCCGTGCACTGACAGCGTCATCGCCTGAGCGTCCGTGTCCGGCCCCAAAGTGGCCGTATTACTACGCGCTTCGTTGTCCGCAAAATCAGGCCACAACATCGGAACTACAGAATCCTATTTTGTACTAGAGTCGGTCTGCCTGTCCGTCTACACTGTCTCTGTCCTTACTGAGTGTAACTCGCTCTTTCCAATTTCAAGCTGCAAGAATACCACTTGGGCAGCTCATGTCACCGACATTAAGATTCCGTGTACATTCCACACAAAATCATGTCAAGACTCTGCACAGACGTGTGACTTACGCCGTTAGCAAAGGGGGGCTCTCCCCCCAGCACGCACCGGTTTGGGGAGTGCCTCGCCGGCCCGGGGCCGCACGTCCTCCTCCTCCGGCCACGGGCACAGCCCTCCCACGGACCCTGGGCGCAGTCTGCTGAGCCCTGTGGACGCCGTTGTGGAATAGCATACGTACATGATCAAAACGTCCACGGTGACAGAACACACCAGTCCCGGTGAGCTAGAGTTTTAGTTTTTCTTAATTTGGAACGTCGTTCTTCAGGAAAACAGCGATAACATTTTGCGGCCCGTCCATCAGCGACCATGCTGAAGGCTGACAGGCGTCAGGGAGACGTTCGGGCACCTGCACCCCCATCCTGGGCTCTGCCAGCGGGCGCTCCGAGGCGCCCTCCGGACGGCAGGTGACAGGTTAGTGGGAATAATGCAGGTCTCCTCCAGCACGTGCACAGCCCCCACATGTTACACGTGGGCTCCTCAGACCTCCGGGGACCCAGGATTAGGAGGACCCAGTGCAGCGTCCTCGGCTGGCAGATGGTGTGGCGAGTCTATTTGCACAGATCCCACCAACTCACAAAGGTCCCGCCATGACCGAGGCCACAAAACAAGACTGAGGTCCTGTCACAAGTCTGCCTCTGACAGTGTCTCCTCCAGGCCTCCCGCTGCTGACACGCCACGTCCCGGGTCCGGCCGGGAGCCGCCTCCCAGCACCCCGGCCATGCTGCGTGCGACCAAAGAGAACCTGGACGCAACGTGGCCAAGAGCCAGGGGCTGAGACAGTCCTTGCGAGGCACTAAATCACTCTCCCCGCTCCAAAAGCCCCAAGGACAGCAGAGCTATCTGGACAACAAATTCCCCTGAGCGGGTTTGGGGGAGGGAGCAGGGGAGGACTTTCCGACCATTCTGCCTGCAACCAGAAATTTCCAGGGAGGCACCAGAACAGCTCCACAAATAATCGCTGGCTTCCAAAGAGAGGCCCGCGCTCCTGCCACGGTGCGCACCTCCCCCACCACCAAGCCGCACGGCGCGGTTGTCCGTGCAGAGCACTCGAACGCCACTTTCACGGTAGCGGAGTCCCGGAATCGGGACCTGGCCCGTAGGTGACCTTGGAGCCCCACGGCGGACATTCCGACCGGGGCCGGGGCTCCATCCCACCCCATCCGTCTCCTGAGCACAGACGGACGCAACAGGGCTGCAGGCCAGCAGGGAAGGGAACAGGGTCCGCTCTCTCTCTCACAGACGAAATAGGGCCAAAGAGTAAAGAATCGCAGACAGCCTTTGCACGTTTCCGTGACCAAAACGGGATCGGTGAGACTCTGCGTGGCCGGAGCGGCCGGGCCCTGCCCCCGAGGGTGCCTGCGAAGGATTATTTATAGCCCAGAACACTTTGTGTCCACCCGGAGCTGTTTCCTGGGCCCAGGCCCTTTCCTCCACCTGCAGTAAAAGTTGCTCATCAAAACAACAGAATAATTTTTTCCTTTTCCACTTTCCCTGACAACACCAAGAAGAGGAAAAGGCAAATACAAAAGAGATTTTTAACTAAAGAATTCTTTCTTCTCCAACTAAAACCGGATACAAATGTTGCTCCCTGAAGCCCCAGGAGGAAGGGGAGCTCTGGAGCAGAGACAAAGTGCTGGGAGTTCACAGAGCTGTCCCGAGGCCCCGGGGGTTTCTCCAGGCTGCCTGGGGGTGTGCGGGGGTGCTGGAACTTACAAAGCCTCCCTCCCACATCCCCCCTGCAGACGGGTGGGCTCTGGCCCGGAACCAGCTCCCCGGCCCGGCCTTCATCTGCTGTGCACGCTGGGGCTTTAAAGTGCCGCTGTTGCTGACACAGTTTGGAAGCCGCAGGACGGAAAGATCAAGGGGTGCTCTGGGCTCTCACACGAAGGCACCACCCCCCCAGCTCCCCCGTGCGGGTGCCCCAACAAGAAAGCCTCCGCGGCGAGCAGACTTGGCCCCTGCCCGCCTGAATCTACAGCATCCAGGTGAGACCCAGAGGCAGGAGAAGGGAGGGAAGAAGCTCCAGTGTCTGTGATCTTGATCTAGAAAGAGACTGCGGGGGGCGGGGGGGGGGGAGGGGGGAGACACGCAAAGAAGAAAACGCAGCTGTGAGAGTCCCGCCGTGTTGAAGGCGGGCCCAGAGGGCGGAGGTAAAGCCTCAGAGGGCAGGGCCCGGCAGGGGCCCAGGGGGACCCTCCGGTGGCCTGGGTGTGCATGGGGAGCAAGGCCAAGCGGGCACCAAAGTGCAAGCTCCGTGTTGGCCAGACACCTGTGACGTGTGACCCGGGAGCTGGGTCCGGAGCCTCCGTCTGGGGCTTGCGAGGCGGTGGAGACCCACGGCCGTCCACATGACACGGAGACCCTCGTGGAAGAACACGCTCAGAGAGCCGCCGGCGGGGAGGCTCCGTTTCCATCCGGCCGGCCCCTCAGTGTATGTGACACACAGATCAGACGGGGGGGGGGGGTGTGTACGCGTGGGGACAGAAGGGACCCTCTCACAGGAAGACCTCAAACCAGGGCCCAGATGCGCCAAATGCAGTTTCTACAGAGAAGATGAACCACACTTCCAGAGACCGAAGTATTTAAGGTATTGACACTCAGACTTTCTGAGATAAAACACCCCAGCTAGTAGTACGTGTTGTAAATAACTAAAAACACTCTTGGAACCCAGTTAGACTTGGGGCCGTGGGCCAAGCTGGGGAGCAGAGCCGCGCCGGGGCACCGGGCTGTGAAGCTGCCCGTGCCCCCCACCCCCGGGAATCCTCGCCGCCCAAGGAACTCAGAAAGCTTCTGGAAACCAGCTCCCAGGGGGCCTGGACCAGCGGGAGAAAATGCTACAATGATTAGGAGGCGGGGCCTGGGAAGCTGCATTTTCACGGTCATCCCTGAGATGTGACGGTCTGTGTGTCCAGAAGGGCCAGCCCGGGACTCCCAGCCACGGGATAAGCCCACACAGCACACAGTCCCCAGGGGGCAGGCGATGACTGACCGCCCCCCCCCCACCAGGCTGGTCGTGTGGGAGTTTTCACTGAGGCTCAAACTGCAGGTTTGCAAACCCCCGGGCCCTCCCATCTCGAGGGTCTGTGGTTCCTGAAAAGAAGACGCGGCTAATCCTGGCAATTCAGGAAGCCAGGGAAATGGTCCGCAGCAATGAGGTCAGTGCCCTTCATGGGGTGAGCTCATGGCGCTGAGCGCCCTCGAAGGCCCCGCAGACGCTATCTGGGCCTTGGACAGCCCCCGCAGCCCACTGGGCCCTACATCGCCCATTTCCCGCCGGACCACAAGCCCAAGTCAAGGGAGAAACTGATAATGTGGATGATGTCATGGAAACTCCCCAGGACAGGAGTCTCCGACCAGCCAGACCCTCAATAGGTCCATTCATCACACGGGAGTCTCGGAACGCGGGCGAGCTCTCCCCTCCCGGGAATGATCTGATAGCTTCCTGCCAGATGGAAGGGGCTGGGGCGCCCCTCCTCTGCAGGTGTCCTAGCACGGAGGAGGCTGGCGGGGGTGGGGCCCAAGGAGGCCAGGAGCAGCCAGTTTTGCCTGGTTTGGGAATCGGGGAGGGGCAGCATGTCCTGTTTCTACAAAGCACCACTGGCGCGGGGCCGCCGGCTTCCCAGAGCCGTGCGCCAGGGCCTCGCGGCCTCCCTCCCAGAGCACCTCCTTGGCCCCAGGGTACCTGCCGCCCGCGGCTCCCCTCCAGCTCTCTCCATCCCTGCTGTCACCCTGGAGGAATGAGAAAGTCTTGGGACCCTGTCCTCAGAAACTCATGACGACAAGGACTCTGCCTTCTCTTAGACAGGATCCCTTCAGCTCACCCTCGGCTCGCAAACACTGATTTTTCGAAAGCTCTCTCGGGGTGAACCTTCTCGTCTTCACGGACATGAGCTCACCGGCACCCCGCCCTGAAGTTGGGCACTAACGAAGTCACAAGTTAGCTTTAAAAAGTTTATCCACGGGGTCTGTGCACAGAATTCAAGAAGTCTGCGAACTTGGGGAGGGAAAAGACTTCTGCATGTTTGTCTTCACAGACCTCTGGAATTTGGGAAACTGATTCATCATCACAGAGGCTAAGGCATCTGAGCAGCTCATCACAATCAGTGCAGACGTGCTGATGCCTACAGTCAGGGGTCCGTACACACGTGTATTGTTAGTGAGATGCCTACAGTCATTCTGGGTGTCTGCCTTGAAGAGATCCACAGAGATGCTGCTCGCGTCTAGAAAACAACTATGAGGAGGTAGAGCGATGAGCCCGTCCCCACCCGCCGCGGCCTCCACCCTGGATTGCTCAGCGGTGTGTGCTGAGCACCGTGCTCAAACACCGTGCTTGGCTCTTGCTTGAATTAAACCTTAGTAAATGCTTATATATCTCTAGTTGCTATGAAGTTATTAAACTGTAAAAGTAATGCATACTCGTTGTGAAATGTTAAATATTAAATTTATAGAGTAACAAGGACCTCCTTCCAACACGACCCACCCCCTCCCGGAAGGATTGTCCCGTCTTGAGTTTCCTCTGTGAGCTGTCTGGGGTGAGTGCTTTCAGACCTCAGCCCACTTATGTAAGAAGTGTGCAGGGGCGCCTGGGAGGCTCAGTTGCTTAAGCGTCCAGCTTCGGCTCAGGTCATGATCTCGTGGTTCACAAGTTCAAGCCCCGCATCGGGCTCTGTGCCTCCCTCTCTCTCTGCCCCTCCCTGCCTCTTGCTCTGTCTGTCTATCTCTCTAATATAAAAAAACATTAAAAAAAAAAAAGAAGCATGTATGTTTTGTGCGGGTGGGGGAGGGTAACATTTTGTTTTTCAAGTATTTAAACGAATGTTAACTTCTGTCTTGTCTTTTGTTCACCCTGCTTTTACCAAGAGAACCAACCAGTGCTTTTGAGCCAAGGTGACTATCCGTGCAGGAATGAAACACGAAGCATAAAATGCAAATCGACACACATGCTCTACTTTTTGTGCTTAAGGTCCCCAAAGGAAGAGAGTTCCAGATCACAGCCTGCTCTAGAAATAGTTTCCTTTGTTCTGAAGAGCTGGATCCATGGTGGGAATCGACCTTCAGGTCTCAAGTCAAGGACCATCAAGAGAGCGGGACTCCAAGACGGGAGACGGAAGGCAGGGAGGCCCAGGGTGCACGCTCTGCTTTTAGGTTGCTGGGGAGCGAGACGGAGGCGGAGAGCCCGCTCTGACCCACCCCTACAGGCGGGGGAGCTCAGAGCCCCGGAGGGCTGAGGAACCTCAGCTGGCCCCACGCTGTAGGAGGAGCCACCCTCCTGGAACGTCCACAGTGCCCAGGGCAGAGGCGGGGGGAGGCAAGCCCCAGCCCAGCATGGACCCAGGACCCCCGGCTGGACCAGGGTGTCTGTGAGGCCAGCTGTAGGTGGACAGGCCCCAGGTCTGAGCCCTGGAGGACGGGGGGAGGACAGCAGACTCTTGTTTGGATTACATAATCCCTGGGAGAGCTCGGGTAAATGCAGAAGCTGGACCACGTTTTGAGAGAGAGACAGGGAACCCCCATCGGTCTGGTGTCAGGGAACTCCAGCCGGTGCTGGGACAGAAATACGGGGGTGTCCGTACTCCATGCAGACCTGTGCTGATCACCTACCAAGGCGCCAGGAGTTTCTTCCACATCAGCTACACGTTCAGACGTCACGTTCTTCTAACGAACAAACTGAATTCTAGACTTTGCAGATGCCATAATGTATTCGCCAACCCTTATTGACACTTATTTATGGGGGGGGTCCCATTTATTTGCCTTTAGAGGCTATGCTGCAGTGAGATTTCTTGAACTCATGCCTTTATACCCAGATGCAATCATTCCTGAAGGATAGAACCCTAAAAATGGAATCACTGGGTACATACAGCATGCAGTGTTTCAATTTTGTTAAATCTTGACAGATTATCCTCACAAACAGTTCTTGAAAATGCTCCCTTCCCTGACTCCACTGTTAACACAGTGATTTTTATCTATTGACTTGGGACGGGGAGAAAGGCTCGGCTTACAGTTTTCAGACTTTCCACCCACGAATATGGTGGGTCTCTCCCTTGGTTCGAGTCTTCTTTTAGATCTTTCAGCAAAGGCTTGTAGTGTTTCCGTTATAAACAAATGTATTAGTTAGCTAGGGCCACTGTCACAAGGTACCACAGTCTAGGTGACTTGAACAACAGAAATTTCTTGTATTGTCTCTCAAATCTGGAGGTCAGAAGGCCAAGTGCAAGGTCCACAGGATTGGTCCCCTCTGAAGGTATGAGGGAGAATGTGTCCCAGGCCCTGATTCCGGGGGTTTGCTGGCCATCTTTGGCATTGCGTGACCTGCGGAAGCACCACCCAGACTCCGCTCCCGTCTCTACATGGCATCCTCCCTGCGTGTGGATCTTCCTCCAAATACCCTCTTTTGATATGGCTACCAGTCGTGTTGTGTTCGAGGCTCCCCCTACTCCTGTATGACCTCATTTTAACGTGACTGAACACAGCTGTGATGTCTACACTTGCAAATACTGTCCCATCTGAAGCCCCGGGAGTCAGGACTGCGACACATGAATGCGGGAGCACACAGCTCAGTTCGTAAGAATAGGAGTCACGTGTATCTTTTTACATCTATTATCCAAAATTGTCAGTTTCATTAATATTATGAATAAAACCTTTTTTAACTAAAAAAAAAATATCATTCCATGGCTGAAATTTAGAAAAATAATTACATTTTGTAAATTTATCTTGGGGGATCCAGCAACATAATTAAACGATTTTCATCCAAATTAGTGGAGATTAAGTATCTTGGATTTCTCACATGCAAAGAATTAAAGTTATCTCTCTCTTTTTTTAAATATTTACATATTTTGTTTTGCTCTGTTTTGTTGCTAGCTCATAAACAATGTTGGCCTCTGTATTTGTGTTAGGCATACAGGTATTTTTTCTGATCATAGGGAGGGATTTTTCAAGCGACATTATTAAATATGACATACTTACTATTTGTCTATTTTATGTATTTGCTGTTCTATCCAACGGACACCCTCTTCTGCCTTTGAAGAATTAGGTGCAAAGTGTTTCCTTCTTTGAAGCCCTTGAAAACTGTGTTAAATAACGTGGGGGTGGGCAGTTTCGTTAAGGTTATAGGAGTCAAGCTGTGTGAGTGTAACACTACCTTCTCCTGTGACAGAACTTTGACTTCGTGTCCCATTTCTTCTGTAATTTTTGGTGCATTCAGGATTCCCCTTATTCCTGACACAATCTGACTCTATTTTCTAAGGAAATCATCCATTGTACCTGGATTTCCAAATGTACCGCTGTGTGAACCTTTACATTCGAGCCCTTGGCGCGAGTAACGCTGCCTCTGTTCTCTTACTTGATCAAATCTGCGGGACATTTGTGTGTGTTTGTGCAAGTGGTGGGGGAGGCAAGGGCTTTCTCCTAAGAACCAGACAAGGATTTGATGGATCTTGTCTACTGAGTGTGTTTTCCACTTATTTATGATTCAAAATCTGCTGCCTTTATTTTTATTCTTTCTTTCTTTAAGGTTTGCATGGCTGGCCCTTTTCTAGCTTCGTGGGTTGGTCCATGGTTCCAGTTCATTTAATCATATGTTTCTTATTCAATAATTGTAGATTCCAAAGTTCACCCTGGCTCTGGACTGTCCTTTTCTGTTCATTTCTAAACACACCGGACTCAGCCTTGATTTCCTCTCTTAGACCAAAGTCAGCAAGAGTCTCCTACAAGTCCAGCCTTTGGAGGGAAAACTAAACCAGGACCACAGCCCTCCTGCTGCCTCTTTTCTTGCTTGAATAAGCTTAAATCCAAAGCAACACTCACACAAGCGGAAATCACGCCCACGAGCCCTCGAAACGGAACTGGGCTCGGCCATTGTCTGGGGTGCCTGCCCAGCTCCGAGACGCGGCGCACACAGCCCGGCAGCGCTTACAGGGGCTCCGGGCCTGCCGGCCGTGGCTGGACTGGCATCAGTCGGGCTGCCGTGGGCAAGCAGCCCGGAGGCCCTGAGCGAGAGCCAGGCAGAGAGGACCCTGGGAGCCCGGTCCGGGGCCGCAGCCCCCGCTCGCAGAGCCTCTGTCTCCAGGGACGGCGGGGGCAGCCTGGATGGGAACCATGCCTTTCTCCTGACCCCACGCCGCGCCCTCTGGTCCTGAGCACATGGTCGCTGTCTCCGGTTGTTCAGTTATTTGGGCTGCCTGTCCTCTCTAGGGCGCTGCCTGGAATCTTCTGTTCGAGAATGTGCCACAACACATACCATGTGAGGCTAACTTAGGAGCTAACCATCACTTTGTGGGAAGTGCAGCCAGGCTTTTCTCCCTTCCCCACGGTCTTGGCGTCCTAACACCTCCTCAACTGCGTGATTTACAAGCCTCTACCCTTCGTCTGCCTTGTTTATCACGGCGGCCAGCCTGCCATCAGTCCTTCCCTTCCTTTTGCTCTGGAAAAAGCCCCCGGATGGCTCTCAGATGTCTTAATTCCCAGACTGCCCTGTAGGTCGGAGAGCCACACGGAGCCTAACTTTCGGGCCCAGGTCCCTCCCTTCCCCACCCCATCTGTCTGCAAGCCCCAACAGCCGATCAAATTTTACAGCCGGTTCACTCCGCTTAGGATCTGCTGGGCCAGCCTGCCGAGCAGTTTTGCACAGCTGTGGGCCAGACTGGAAGTCGACAGCTTCGTATCTGCCTGCAATAAACTTGGCTTCGTTAAGTGTTCCTTTGAGTTGCTCCATTAGCGTGTCTTCTACCGCCCGGGACCACCCTGCGGATCCGGGAGAGTCTAACAAAGGCCCAGAGCCACGGCCCCTGCAGCTACAGCGGCCGGACACGCTCACTGACCTGGCCAGAGAAACTGGAGACGTCTTCTTTGCAACAGGTGGGGTGACAACCATGGCTGTCAGGAAGCTAGTTACGGGTGATTCACGGGCTGCGTCCAGTGGCACCTGGACCTCTCACCCGTGAAGAGAGCCGGCAGCTGCCAGAGCCGGTTTCACTGTGAGGGAGGCCAGGCCACATGCTGGGTCCGTCCTGTCCAGAAGCTTCCTGGGGAAGCTGAGGCCCGGATCCCACGGACAGCCAACCACTGGGGGTCCAGGGTGCCCAGAGTCTGCCCGGGAGCAAAGAAGCCATCAGCAAAGACCCAAGGCACAGAATGCATGTATTTGCACACCTGTGTTCACCGCAGTGCCATTCCCGAAGGTGAAACTCCCCACGGGGTTATGGGCAGATGAACGGACAAAGAAAACGTGGCACATGCTATTGGCCCTTAAGAGGAAGGGAGTCCTGACACACACTACAACACGGATGGGCCTTGAAGACAGGTGGAGTGAGCAGTCACAAAAGGGCCAATGCTGTATGAAACCCGAGCTCCAGGAGGTCCCAAGAGCGGTCAGACTCACAGAACCAGAGGGGAGGGTGGCAGGTGCAAGGGGCTGGGAGAGGGAAGGGCACTGAGTTGTCCTTTAAGGAGGACAGTTTCATGAGGCGCCACACGAAATCTGGGCAGCAGGCCTGGAACAGGGGACGCCATCAGCCTCCTCATCTTCCTTTTCTTCTTGGGGACCTTGGAGACACATAGACCTGGCGCTCTGGTTATCCACTGCTGGGGAACAAGCCACCCCAAAACATAGCGTCTGAAAACCACCACCACATTTGTTTTGAGCACAAATCTACAATTTCGGCAGCTTGGGGTGGTCAAGAAGCCAGGAGCATCTGCAGGATCCCTGTGCAGCTGGTGCTGGCTGTCGGCCGGGACCCTCTGCCACCGTGGTCTCCCCTGGGCTTCCTTCCAACATGGCGGCAGGATCCTACAACAGGGGTCCTGGGACAGAGGCAGGAAGAAGCAGTATTGCCTTTTCTGACCCGCCTCAGAGTGACCCACTCCTCTCTCCCCCACTAGAGCCAGCCATGTTCAAGGGGAGGAGCATTCCACTCCACCTCTGGATGGCAACGTCCTAGGATTTGCAGCCAGGTTTTGAGGTCACCACTCTGGTACAATTACTGGATACCAACTGTGGGCTCCTCTCTCAGAGCCTCAGTTTCCCTGTTGGGGGGTCACACGACTAACACAGGCTGAATCTCCTAGCACGGTGCTTACCCTTCAGTACATATTTATTATTGATCGTGCAATTCTGTAGATAGAGAAGCTGATTAACAACACTACCGTTTTTGCAAAATAGAGCTCAGGGAGATCCTGAGAGTTCTTTAAGTCCATCAGCTAATCAGGGGGAAGATGCTGCTAGAAAACCGTCTCTACCCAGCGTGAAGAGTTTCCTAACTTTCCTGAAGGCAGTTAGAGGCTTTGCTGTTTTGTTGAGAGAAGTCTTGCCAAGAGGGTTAGCAGAGAGGAGTCCCAGAGGGAGCGTCGCAGCTGGAGAAGATGCATCTGGAAGCCAGAGCCGGGGAGGCAGCAGGAAGTCAGCTGGGGAAAACGCTCGGGAATCAACTTGTTGCAACCTAGCGTGCTTTGCTAACAACGTGCACCCCAGACAGTGGCCCGGATGCCCTGGAGACTTGGGAAGGACAAGAGGGTGAGTCGGGTCCTGATCTGCAGACCAGGAATAGAGGACAGAAGCAGTGGCGGGTCCCGGCATCCCCAGCGCAGGCCCCCCGCTCCACCTGCCCATCCTGATGTCACAGTGCCCGTCCCTGCATCTGGCATGCCCGCAGGAGAGCCTTCCTGGGAGCCGCCTGGCATGGCTGTCTGCCTGCTAGAATCTACAAACCACACCGTGGCCACCACACTGTTCTCGGGCAAACCCCTGGAGATGGGACAGAACCATATTCCAGACACGCCCGAGAGGGAATTTCTGCCCAACACTCCAGGGTGTGGCCTCAGAGGCAGGATCCAGGCTCCACCTTCAGCAGGGACACAGCCGTCACCTCTGGGTGCAGGGGATGTCAGGGTCACCCAGTGGTGGCACCTCCCAGTGACTCACCCCACTGTCTGGTGTCCCTGAGGCACCTTCATCTTGTCACCTGTCACCTGTCACCTTGGCTGGAGCCAAGTCTTGGAGCCTAGTCAGTCGCCTACAGAGAGTCCAGGCTGGCCGGAGAGTGACCAACCTCTCTAACTTTCCCATGTGCAAAGGCTCATGTGTCCCAAAGGCCTCAGCAAGGACACTTCCGGGACAGGTCTCCTGCCTGCTCCTGGGGTCGCACGCACACCCTCTTCTCGGAAGGCACCTGGTGATCCGCACCTCCTGGAATCATGCCTCTCCCCATGTGTGTATGTACGCGTGTGTGTGAATATGTGTGTGCAGGTACGTGTGTGTGTGAATATGCACGTGTATGTATGTGCACGGGTTTTGAATATGACATGTGTATGGGTGTGTTCATGTATCAATATGGGTGTGGGTTTGATGCGTGTGTGTGTGTGTGTATGTGTGTGTGTGAGGATGCATCTGTGTGTTTGTATGTATGTGGGGGGTGTGAATATGTGTGTGTGTGAGTATGTGTGTGTTGTACGTGTTTGCAGTGTGTGTGTGCGCACGCGCACTGTGTGTGGGTGTACATGGGGCGAACTGGAACGAACGCTGTACCTCCGATGACTGGACCGGGTTCAGGACAAGACATTCCATGAGGCACCCAGGAGCCCGCGCCCCCCAGGCCCCGCCAGCTTGCTGCTCTGAGGGACCAGCCGTCGGGGCGGTGCTCCCCCCCCCCCCCCCCCCCCCCCGCCCCCAGTATGCACACTCTTGAACCATCCTCTCCCAGTGAGGGAGGCAAAGACCCTGAGCTGTCACCTCCGAGGTGGAGCCATAAGAGGCTGTGACTCGCGTCTTGCTGGAACTGGCTGTCCTCGCCTTGCTGGCCTTGATGCAGCAGGCGGCCCTGTGGGAGGGATCGCTCACGAGAGCCCACAGGGACCTGACTCCGCCCGCAAGGACACGGAGCCCTGCACTGACCACAGCCCAGCACACGTGTGGAGGCCCCAGCTCCGCCTGCGCCCCCGTTGTGCCCCCACAGGGACCTGCGGGAATCAGGGCGGCGGTTACTGGCCTCTGTGTTTGGGGCAACCGCGAGGCGCGAATAGGGGATACCGCATCCTCCCGGCCAGAGAACAGGGACCAGTGAGCATGAGGGGAGCCCACGGACCCGTGTCATCTGCGGCCTCAGGAAGCAGCATCATGAGGAAGGCTCAGGTCATGATCCCAGGCTCATGAGATCGAGCCCCACGTCAGGCTCAGCTTGAAGCATGAAGCCTGCTTGGGATTCTCTCCCTCACTCTCTCTGCCCCTCCACCATTAGTGTGTGTGCATGCACGTGCACACATGCTGTCTCTCTAAAAAATAATAATAATTATTAAAAATAATAAATGAGGACGCAGGGGCAGCCCAGATGTCCGCCACCAGAATTTTCTGGGGGCCCAGTGATTCTTGGGCAGATTCATGCTGGGCAGTGAGCACCGTGGACAAGGACCCACTGGTGCACGGCCCGCTTGGTCCCCGCGGGGCCGGCCTGTTTGCTTTCCCCGAAGCGGGGACGCCCAGGAGCGGAGCGCCACGGTAGGCCCGTCACATGCGAGCTCGTCCAGGTGGCTTCCTCAGCCGAGGAGGGGCCAGGGGCTCTGCGACCCTGCTTGCTCAGCCCGGCACGCTCCCCGGAGAAAAGAGCTTCACCGCCCGCCGGGACCGATTTGGACCGTGCGGTGTTTTCAGACATTGTGTGTAGGCATAGATTTATGTATGTACACGTGTGTGTGCACACATGTGTGTGAGTGTGGGCACACTCACGGGTGTTCTCTGTGTGTATCAGACCATGAATCTTCACAGACAACATCCCCAGCTTCATGATGAGGAACCCAAGACACAGGGTCGTGAGGCCCCTCACCCAAGGCCATGGGCACAGCCTTGCAGTTTTGGGGTGACAGACCTGAGTTCAGACCCCTGGTCTGTAACCGCCTGACCTCATGCCTTGGTGAGGTCCTCTTACCTGCGGTGCACCCATGAGCTCCCCGGTGGGGCCGGAGGGCGGGGGCTTCTGTGTCTGATGGAGATCAAGGGCGCGGAGGGTGTACGGCCCCTCCCTGCTGGCTCACTTGCAGGCATGCCATCCGAACTCCCTCTGGGGCCCACGCCCAGCTCCCCGGAGCAGAGCCTAGGCACGGGCTCATGCTCCTGTGACTTACTGAGGATTCGCCCCGGGGTAGCGGGAGTGCAGGGGTGCAAGGAGGGAAGGGTAGCATCGGGCCAGGAGCCTCAGTCATGCCCAGATGTTCCCCCTTTGCAGCAAGGGAGCTGGGCTGGGGTTCGGGCCACCCCGGGGCACGGAGATCCTCAGTCACTTCCGGCTGTCTGCAAGGAGACCTGGGTGTGATTAAGGGGTATGGGCCTCAACGGGGCTCCCAGGTCTATTTTGGGAAGCCCTCCAGGGCTTCTGGGGGCCACTGAGGCAGGCCACAGGCTGACAAGCGTGTCCTTGGGAGGTGACCCAGCGCCTGCAGGAGCACACGTCCCAGCCGGCCAGGGTCTGCCTCTGCACCGCCCCACCAGGGGAGGGGACACGGTGCTGGTCCGAGCCACGGTGCACAGCTCCTCTTGCCAGGAGGCCGGGCCCTGGCTTACGCACTTGGTTAGGGGACCGGTTTGCTGGGGGAGAGGGAGGGAAGGCCCTGAGACAAAAACCCTCAGGACACTCACTTTTTTGGGTTGTGTCCCCAAAAAGACATGTCGAGGTCCCAGCCCCCAGCACATGAAGCGACCTCACTTGGAAGTAGGGTGCTACATGCGGCCAGGTTAAAATGAGGCCAGTAGGGTAGGCACCAATCCAGTATGACTGGGGTCCTTATCAACCAGGGAGATTTGGACGCAGAGACGGACACGCACACAGGGGGACACCAGGCAAATGTGAAGGCAGAGATGGAGGATGCGTCTCCCAGCCACTGAGGAGTGCCAGTGACGCCCGAGGTCTGAGGGAGCTTGGACCATGTGGCCCCCACAGCCTCAGAAGGAGGCAATACCTGCTGACACCGTGACCCTGGCCTCGGCCTTCAGACGGTGAGATGGTAGATCTCTGCTGTGTGAGCTGCCGGCCCCGTGACACTGTCCCGACACCCGGGACGTGGGCCCAGCACTTCGAGAAGCAGTGACTCGAGGTCAGCCGTGTGCGGCACTGAGGGGCCTCACACCCTCCCGCCCACGCCTGCTCCCAGCCTAGCTCTCCGGCTGCACAAGGAGTGTGGCAAATAGCCTGTCTACACTGGGGACAAGCCACTTCCAAAAGCCTGTGCAATGCTCTTCCCCCTGATTTTTCACCCTTGGAGCATTTCATGGGAAAACAGTCCCCTTGACATGGAGTCACTGGGCCTGAGCTCAGCACTAAGTTGTTTGGAAGGAGTGTTTTACATCCACAGTGGGCCTCTTTTCCCAGAAAAAGGAAGTCGTTTGTAGCCAAGAGTAAATAAACTCGTCACCTGCAGGCTGGTCCTACACAGATCCCCTGACAGCCATCTGACTTCCGGGTCTGGGGCTAGAGTCGTTGTCCACTTTGCTGTTGAGACGAGATGGGCCTGCCTTGGGCCACCGCCCACAGGACGCAGCATGCTCGTGTCCCTCCCAGGCTTGGCGACTCTGCGCGCGGCCTGGAGCAGTAGCACAGGGTGTATGACCTGGGCAGGACCCGCCGCACAACCTTATAGGGGGCCGGGCCCCATCACACAACCGTCCGGGGCGGCCGGGCCCCATCACACAATCGCATGGGTGCAGGCGTGGAGCTGGAGAATCCTGGGGCGTGCCCCGTCCTCTCTAAACCTGAGCCCACAGACGGGAAGCCGGCCTGCGGACGGGCCCCGACGTGCTGTTGTAGGGACGGGGAAGCTCATGCACGCGTCCCTCCCCGAAGGTGCGGAGCACGCACTCCGTATGCAGTACGGATGTCACTGCCGGAGGCCACACGGAAACTCCCCAGCCGGAGCATGGGGTGTGGCTTTCATGTGGCTCTCAGTCCCTGGAGCCTACAGCCGGTTCCGGCCCCTGATCACAACCTCGTTTCACATCTGTTGAGTTTTCTTAAGTGACTGACTGACCGACTGACTGAGTGAGTGAGTGAGGGTCAGGAACACCCGCCCCTAAATATTTAGCGCCAATCCCAGCGACTTATGTCTTCTTTCCTCTATTAAAATGTTCCTTTGGGGCGCCTGGGGGGCTCAGCTGTTTGAGTGTCCGACTTCGGCTCACGTCATGACCTCACAGTTCATGGGTTCATGCCCCGCGTCGGGCTCTGTGCTGACAGCTTGGAGCCTGGAGCTGCTTCAGAGTCCGTGTCTCCCTCTCTCTCTGCCCCTCCCCATTCTCTCTCTCTCTCTCTCTCTCTCTCTCTCTCTCTCTCTCTCTCTCTCTCTTTGTAAATTAAGTTTTTTTAAATCTTGTAAATAAAAAAAATTTTTAATGTTCCTCTGAAGTCAATCAAGTAATGTTTCCCTGTATCAAAATGTGACATGATTTTCATTCCGGCATTGGGCCTTCCAATCAGCGGGACGGGCAAGGAAGACAGTAAGTGAACACAATGCTTGCAGGCGGGTCTGAAGCAGTAGGTGTATTTCCCAAAGATCCCACCGGCTCTTCTGCGATGTGGCCTTGGGGGCCCAGCCGGGGCTCCAACCCCCTCCCTGAATCCCAGCTGCCCTCATCCGAGAGCTTTCCAGTTCTCCTAAGACGAGGTCATCAGACGGCTCGCAGCCACCTACGGTGCCTGGGATGCCGGCCCTGGGCCCCGCTGCCAGGCGGCCAGAAGCCCACGCCCCTTGGGAGGGGCCAGGCGAGCTGAGCTGCTGAGCACGCCGTCTTCCCACGTGGACAAAGTCCCAACACAGACAGCCACTCCTTGTCCGCCATGCAGCACAAATGCCTTCTCTGCCCCACGACGCTATCTTTGCAGGAACAGAAGTGCGTAATCTCGGGGCGTCTGGGGGGTTCAGTGGGTTGAGTCTCCGACTCCTGGCTTTAGCTCAGGTCCTGATCTTGCAGTCTGAGAGCTCAAGCCCTGCGGCGGGCGCTGTGCTGACAGTGCTGAGCCTGCTTGGGGTTCTCTCCCTCCCTCTGTCTCTGCCCCTCCCCCGCTCTCAAAATAAAGAAATAAATATAAAAAAAAAAAAGAAGAAGGGCATCATCTCAATTAGTCCTATTTATCCATGCTTCCCTTTTATATGTTTTTTTGTCTTCTGCTTAGGACATGTTGCCTACTATGAGATCATGAAGTTGTTCTCCTACTTTTGTTTAAAACTTTTTTAACTTTTTATTTATTTTTCAAAGACAGAAAGACAGAGCATGAGCAGGCGAGGGACAAAGAGAGAGCGAGACACAGAATCTGAAGCAGGCTTCAGGCTCTGAGCTGTCAGCACAGAGCGTGACATGGGGCTCGAACTCACGAACTGTGAGATCATGACCTGAGCCGAAGTCAGACCCTTAATGGACTGAGCCACCCCGGCGCCCCTGCTTTTGTTTAATCCTCTATTGTTTTGACCTTTCACACTCAGATGGTGATTCATCTACAACTCTCTAAGTTTAAAGTGTGCTAAGAGTCGGGACACACTCCTTTCTGTGCACGTGCGTGTATATTCGTGTGAGTAAGTGCAGTTTATTGGAGATGACCTCTCCCTGTGCACGGCGGTGTCTGTTTCTGCACAGATCAGCGACCGCCCATATCTGTCCTGGATCCCATTCATCCCGCTGCCTGTGTAGACTCCGGCGGGTCCCAGCCCTCAGGCTCACACGCCTCCCCCAGGGGTGGTAAGAGTCTCCTAGCGCTGGCTCTCCTTCAAGATCAGTGTGCACTTCTGTCTGACCCTTGGCATTTCCTACACTTCAGAACCAGTTCGCTCACCGCCACACACGCACCAAAGGGAAAAGAACAAGAGAAACTGCCTGTAACAGCTTCACATTGTTCCAGTTTGCGTGTGTCTTGTTTTGAGGGGACCCTCCCTTCCGGCGCTCAGAAATTACTTGTATTCTTTGCCTGAGAACTGTTTCTTCATGCTTTTGCTCTTTCCCTTTGAGCTATTGGCCTTTTGTTTTTGATTTGTCGGAGCTCTTCCTGCGCGAGTAGAACCCGTCCCGCTTCCGCTGTGGTTGCAAAGGTTCTGCCGGAACCTGGCTCGTCCCTCAATTATGCTGCGTGTCACCTGGTTATTCCATGTCTATGTGTGTCAGTCTTCTCGGTTGCGGTTTCTAGGTTTCTTGTCTTTCTTTCTTAGAAAGGCCTTCCTCCCGGCAGCTACTGGAACCACTGTTTAAAGCGTGCATTCACAGTGAGAAGAGAAAATTCTGTCTCTTGGGCTAGAATGACAGACTAGCATGCATACTTTTTCCGGCGTGACCTTCCTTCAGCACTGTCGTGTGCTATCACGTTCGGTGATAGTGTTTTAAAACAAACCTCATGGTCAGAGCGTGGTTTCGGGGTCCCTGACACATCCCAGAGCTGCACCGCTGGCTGCGCTGCGGACTTCCCATGACTTAAATGCAGATAAGCCCCCAGACCGTGCGCCTGCGCAGACCCCTCAGGTAATGGTGGAGTCTTGGCGAGAGGTCACCTTCATGACGCGCCTCCTTACGTTTGACCAACAAGGGGTCTGAGCTGCACCCGTCAGGCCTGCTGACTTCTCACGTTCCGTCCCCTCCTAGCAGGTGCCGTGGGCAGCTCATGTTGTCATTTTGCATACATTTTTTTGCAGTGGGCCCCCCAAATCATGTAAACCTCAGCTCCGCAAACCCTGGGCTCGCCCGCCTTGTCTCTCCAGGAATAATCAAAGAGCGTCCTGTGCTGACGGCAAACTCCCGGTCATCCGCACCCATCACACATTGTCCATGTGCACAACTCCCTCCTGCAGCAGAATCGGGGAGGGGAAGTGTGCAGGGAGACGGCAGGTTCCCGCCTGCATTTAGTCACCCAAGCTCCGTGCAGCGAGCCAGGAGGACCCCCGTGCAATACCCTCGAGGCCCTCGCTGGCCTCCGAGGCCCACCAGCCCCCTGGGGCAGCCGGGCCTCCCAGCTGGTCAATCTTCACCCACAGGACAGGTACCATCAGGCCTGGGCGAGCCCGAGCTGGCCCACAGTGGGCACCTGCCTGGGTGGCCACCGCAGCCGTGGGGACATTAGGGCCACGCTTCGCTCCAGCCCAGCCAGCCCTGCCTGACCCACAGGCACGGTCCCAACCTGAGAGGGTGGCTGAGAGCAGTGACATTGTCAGGGCTGTTCCACGAAAAGCTGCCGGGCTCGCCTGGGGAAATTACAGAGCAGTCCCTGGGGCCCCGGCTTCAAACAGCTTTGCATTTTCCGGCCTGGCCCTGACCGCTCACCACAGCCTCCCACCACTTCCTGCTCCTCCAGCATCTCGGAAAGTGCCTCTTCCATTTCAGCAATAGTGCAGAGAGCCAGCAAAGACCCGGTGCAATCAGAGGGTGCCTCTGTCTCCAACCTTCATATGTAAAAAGCATTAGAGACTTTCAGATGCAGTTTGCAGCATGTAAAAGTCAACCATCAGCATATTCAAGGACCGTTAGCCCAGGGCCAGGAGCCACAGGGTGATAGAAATACACTCGGCACCTCAAGACTTTAACTGAAGAAACCCAAGGATTCTGGGCCTCCTCATCTCCTTCCAGATGACATGAAATCCTCACCCCCTTGCCGAGTTCCTGAAGCCAGCCGTGTGTATAGTCTGTGTAAAATACAAACCTAGATACTGTCACTTAGTGTACCCTGGCCCCTTGGCAAGACCGCTTTCTGAAGAAGGTCCCTTTCCCAACAAAGGAGCAACTCTCTGTTTTCTGACCAGACACATATTTGATGAATTTCTTTTTTTTTAATGTTTATTTATTTATTTTGAGAGAGAGAGCACAAGCTGGGGAAGAGGGAGAGAGAGAATCCCAAGCAGAACCCCACGATGTGGGGCTTGAACTCATCAACCGGGAGATCACGACCTGAGCCGAAACCAAGAGCTGGACGCTTAACCGACTGAGCCGCCGGGCGCCCCAGTGAATTTAATTTTTTAACGAGTTGCCTCGTCCATTTAACGTGTCATCATAACGTCCGGTTGCCATGTTGCGGTCACCAGGCCCTGATGTAAATCGCTCTAAAAGAGCCAAAGCAGGGATTATTCTGGAACTGAGGATGTTGGAGATGGAGAGCGGCCAGGCTGAGAAAGAGAGAAAGAGCCGGAATGGGGCCTTAGAATGGGGCCTTAGAATCCGAGCGGCAATCCGTCCTGGCCCCGCGGCATCAGTCCCGAGGCTCCTGCCTCGGGAGAGCGACACAGCCATTCCAGGGACCTTCCAGCCGAGAGAGCCACGGGAGAGCCACATGGCTGTCACTGCATCTGCAAGGAAGAGAGGGGTTGCCCCCACCCGGCCCGCGGTTCCCCTGGGAAGTCCGCACGGAGACCCTGAGTCTGGGCTGGAATTTGAAAGTTTGGAACAGACGGTGCTAGAGGCAGTTAGGTGACGAGACAGCTCTTTCTCCAAATCCCCGCACACGGGGACACAGGGAGACCTGTGGACAGAGACCACATGGGGAATGGGGTCCCGTGAAATGGGCAGGGTGGAGCCCATTACGTCGCAAAGTGCAAGACGGGCGCCAAAAGCGCAACAGGGTCCCCGCGGCTGAGCGGCCGTGGTCTGGCTCCGAAGGGATCCGGCTGCAGATGGAAAGGAAGCGTGGGTCTGAGGACAGGACCGCTGCTTCCCCGGGGAGCGCGTGGCCCCAGCAAAGGATGCCTGTAAGGACATGCCATGTGGGGCGTCTGCGACACGTCAGCACAGATGTTGGGAAAGCCTGGGACACAAGCTCAGGCGACGCTCAGCCGCACATGGTGCCAGCAGCCAGCGCTGGTCCCCGGGAGAGCTCGGGTAGTCCCTCTGTCGCCCTGCACACAGGCACTGACCACCGGGTTTGCCAGACGTGCGACCATCCCGGGGGGGGGGGGGGGGGGGGGGGGGGGGGGGGGGGGGGGGGGGGGGGGGGGGGGGGGGGGGGGGGGGGGGGGCGGAGGGTAGGTGTTCTCTCAGGACCTCCTGACCTCTGTCATCAGCTGCCCACACACGGAGCCCAACAGCGGAGTCTGCACTAGGAGGTGTTTGAAAACAGAGAAAACATTTCCCTATTCCAATCTGCAATTCAAAGTGTGGCTTTCCTCTCTCTCAGGAATGTGGAGGCCAGGGCCCTGCAGAGAAGCCTGACCTGGGGTGAGGAAGGCAGCCGCCTGTGGAGATGCTCCTCCCAGTGCGCCCCCCCTCCCCCCGAGCCTGGGAAGAGAGTAGAGCAATCAGGGCGCTTCAGGCTCACGTCCCTGTGTCCAGAGTCCCTGATGGGGCAGCGAGCGCAGGACCTGCTGCCAGGGCCGGACAGCCCGGCCTGTCTCGGGCCCTCCTGGAGCTCCCCCGCGGGGCTGGACCACCCCACAGGCTGTCCCTGGGTCGCCCAGGTCCCCCTCAGAAAGGAGGGGAGGCTCTCCCTTGGGAACCCCCTCTGGAGCGTCTTGCTCACAATCTGCGCAGCGGGAGCACCCCCGAGTCAACGTGGGTGCCTGAGCCGGGGCTGGGACGGCTAACGAGCTCTGCCCACAGGAGCTCCAGCCCCATCCCTCTGGCCCCAGGGCTCCGACCAGCAGTGACACGCAGTCACCTGCAGCCATGCTGCACCGCCGGGCACGAACCTGCCATTCTCTGAAACCAATTAAACATTGTTCACCTTAATGTTAAGACTCTGAGCCACGGCTGTGCACGTTGAGGGAGGCCGAGGCACACCGGCTGCTCCGGCATGTGCTCGTGAAGCCAAGCCCCTCGTCTGCGTCTGCGTGGATGCCCGGGCGCTCTGATCCCTGATCTGGGGGCAGCAGGGGCGGGGTCTTGCAGGGGCAGGGCCTAGCGACAGACTTAGGCAGGACCAGGCCCTTTGCTCATGACCCTACTGTTGCTCTCTGAGCATCTGCCTTCCCCCCTGTAATCAGGACCTGTGCCCAGGAGCAGGGACAGCACGAAGAGCATCCGGCATCTCCCACCAGCACCCAGGAGAGGGGAGAGGGGAGCGTCTCGTCCGTCCCAGTCTCCCCGCCCTGCACGCTCTGCTCCCGGGGCAGCTGGTAGACCAGAGAGAGGCCAAGACCCTCACCAGCTGTCCAGCCTGAGCGGGAAGCCCACCCCAGGGACAGGCATGGCTAGAGAGTGACTCCGTGCTTGCCTGAGCAAGAGGCAAATTTCACTTGTAGCCTGAAAGGTAGGACTTCAGGGTTACTAGAATTTCTAGAGTAGCCCACACGTGATGGTGTTTCTTCTGAGCTGAGAAGACACTGAGACTTCACATGGGAGCCCAGCAGGACTCAGGTCCACAGGGAACTAAGATCCGGTGAATTCTGTCTTTTATTAAGTGCCCTGTTGAGGTTGGTTAAATTCAAAATAGCCTCAGCCGGTCAAGAGACTTGCCCGGAACCTGACAAAGGCAGTCCTGCAGTCTGCAGCCCTGGGATGCCGTCCTGGGGAGAACAGAGGGCGGTTAGGCTGATTTCCCTCTCGTTTGCATAAATTTG
>PISW01007126.1:0-95976 GCA_004023785.1 Mungos mungo
GATGTGGCTGAGTATCTGTATCCACCGAGGGCTGATGACATCATGGCTTTCTGTGCGAATGGAAGTTTTTGCAATAGTGAGAAGAGAAAACCAAGCAGGAGAATTGAGTCATCACACAGCACTCTTAGTACGAGCCTTGTCAAGGGCGAGCACGTCTGCACCCCAGCAGCCCGGTCCTGCCACCAACAGCAGTGATTGTAGCAAAAACATCAGCAGCTGCATTATTTTAATGCCATTCTTTATAATTTTTACTGTTTTTGTCATTTTGTTGGCATTTACTCCAAGAATGTTTTTTAGTTTTCTGGTTGTATAAAAGCTAATGGCCTAAGATGCTTATTTTCAGCCATACCTATATATGTGTGTGTATATTTAAGTAATGCTGTAATCAAAGTCATTTCAGTCAAACTTGGGGCCCTGCGGACATTTTATTTTCCCTTTACAAAGTGATGTGCACTTTACCCAAGAATCAACAGTCTAGCACAGGGGTTGCAAACTGTCTGTGAACCTGAGATAGATATTTAGGATTTGCCAGTCATATTATCTTTATTGGAACTGCTCAGCTTTGAATCCGTAGTGCACAAGAGGCCATAGATAAAAAGTACATGATTGGGCATGGCTGTATTCCAATAAAACTTTATTGACAAAAACAAGCAGTGGGCCAGATTTAGCCACCAGGACCTAGCTTGCTGATGCTGGCGTACAAGATGGTGGAGGAGACTTCCTTCTCAGATACTTGGCAAAGACAGGTTTTTTTCCTTTGGTGTCTCAAAAAAACCTGCTTTCTGCTGCAGAAACTCCCTGAGGTGCTCAAAAGTGAGCTGCTGACTGCCCCAGTGAGGAGGTAAAGTTCTTCCCCCATGCCAGAAGGCTCCTTGCTTTGGCCCTGGGCTCCTGCCCCGGTGCCCGACCCTGACTCAGCTGAGATTAAGTGGCATGTCTCCTGGTGGCCACGTCTGCACCTTTGTCAGGGAATCATCCCGTCCCCTGGCACACACACCTTGCCAACATTTGGATGCTGTTATCGAAATAATCCTGCAGCCTTAGGAAGCTGGGCCCTTTTATCTTTCTCTATAAATCACCCTCTCCCTCCACTTAATCCTGCCTGGCCTGCTCCTCTGAACTCTCTCCAATCTGTCTCTGGTGAGCTGGTTCTGAGCACTTTTGGCTGTAAGCGGCCAGGTGCAGCCTTGCCGAAGCTTCGGGAAAAGGGAGGGGTCCCTCTTCTATCTGCCAGGGATGGGGCTTTGCCTGCAAATTTCCACACCTTTTCTCTGCTCTTGCAGAATGGGGCCCAACTAGGTTGTTGATTCAACATTCACTCAGCATCGATTTACTGAGTTTCCCACCAAGGGTCAGGTGTGTGCCAGGCACTGAGGGCACAGCCCTGAAGATGGTGGTGGAGCCAGGCCACCTCGGGGCCAGTGTGAAATGGATGAACAAATGCACAAAATACTTACGTAATTTCAAAGTACTGTGGAAGAAACCAGTGAGAGCCAATATGGACAAGGGGGAGAGGTAGAGAGTACAGGGATGTCTGCTCAGGGAGAGGGGCTGAGAATTTTCTGCAAGGAGGTGACACCCATGGCTAGGCCTAAAAGATATCAGAAGGAGCCAACCATGAGAACACTGGAGGGAGGAAAATCCTGTAGAGACAGATAGCATGCGCAAAGGTCCTGTGGTGGTAATGGGCTTCTGGGCTTAAATGACGTGAGGAGCAGAAAGGAAAGTGTCTGCTCAGAGACTCCTGCTCAGAGTTTTGAGGGCTGTTTGGGAAGACGGGCTCCGTCGTGCCCTGGGCCGTGTGGGGAAGTATTTACACAAGTGGATGTGAATAGCGTGTGAATCCTATTCACATAATAGCCTAATACTCACATAATAAGCTAATACTCATCATTTTAATAGCTTCCCCTTAACCATTTATTGCCTTTAATATTTAGGGAAACCATTTGAAGAAGTTATGCTCTCTCCTGCATTTTACAGATGAGGAAATGGAGGCTCAGAGAGGTCAGGGAGCGCGTACGATGTCACACAGCTAATAAGTGATGGCTCTGGGCCTCGAATCCACAGCAGCCGGACTCAAAGCCCCTGTTTTACTATCACTTTGATTCACACTTTTTTCTATTACATTTGGAAATAAAGCCTCCTGCTCATTCACTCACACCCTACACAGGATGCAGGCAATACATAGAGATTTACAATCCCAATGTTTGTTCTTGAAAACTCATGGTTTAATGGAGGAGACAGATAAAGAACCAACTAAGTGCACTGGGTGCTGTTTTGGGGGGGGTGTCAGAAGAAGGGACTGTGGGCAGAGGGGGGGTTACCTGGTCCAGGAAGCTGAGTCTTAAAAGGAAATAATGGAAGTAGGAAAGGTAAGTTGAGGCAGAGTGAACAGCAAGTGCAAAGGTTTGGGGGTATAAAATCATCTACCATGTTCAGCTGGGGACTTTATGTCCTGCGGCCTGGCTGGAGCCCTGGGCGTGGGGAGAGGGGTGAGGGGACTTTCGGGGAGGTTGGTTGGGTGCACTAGGTTGGGAAGGGCGTTCCGATCCCAAGGGTATCCTGCCGCTGAGCGTATTCAGTAGGAAAGGCTGGGGTCAGACTGCGTGGGTTCATACCCCGGCTCCACTATCTCTGTGTGGCCTTCACCACCCTATGCCTCAGTGTTCTCATCTGCAAAATAGGGATAGTAATAGTACTTTCTCGACAGAACTGCCGGGAGGCCCAATGAGCTAATGTTAGGCAAAGGACTTGGGGCCAGGACTGGACACAAAGTAAGCACTCAAAAGCATTAGCTCTTGGGGCTCCTGGGGGGGTGGGCTCAGTCGGTTAAGCGTCCGGCTTCGGCTCAGGGCACCATCTCACGGTTCGTGGGTTCCAGCCCACATCAGGCTCTGTGCTGACAGCTAGCTCAGAGCCTGGAGCCTGCTTCGATTCTGTATCTCCCTCTCTCTGACCCTCCCCTGCTCGTGCTGTCTCTCTCTCTCAAAAATAAGTTAAAAAACAGAAAAAACATTTTTTTAAAAAAGAAATTACTTAAAAAAGAAAAGCATTAGCTCTCGTTATCATCATTCTCACCGTCACTTGCGATGGGAAGTGTGCCCACGGCACAGCCCTGTGCACGCCGGCCTGGAGGCAGCCTCGCCAGAGGCCAGAAGGCCAGTGAGGGCCTTTGGTACAATTCCAGGGAGCAGACAAGAGCCTAGATGGAGCTGGGGGCCCTGGGCATGGTGAGGAGGGGGTCTGTTCAGGAGATGAGCAAGAGGCTGAGGTGACAAACCCAGAGAGTCACCAGAAGCCGGCCACAGGGTTGGCCAAGAAGAGACTAGGATTAGGGATTTGGGGCTTGCGAATTGGAGAGAAGGTGTTTCCAATCCCCAAAGTTGGGGGCCCAGGGGGACCTGGGGGCCGTGGTGAGTTCCGTTCTGAGTCGGTAGCTGGCGACAGGGCACCTGGGGGGACACCAGCGAGGGTGTGTGCTGGGCCCAAGGAGGCGAGACCGGCTGCACCAGGTGTCACGGCTGGGATGCGCTAGACCAGGGGTCCGGTCCAGTCTTCCCACTGCCCCAGTTTGCCTGGCATGGCCCCCTCCACTGACTGTTCTCGGGGTAGGAGGGCAGACTTCCCAGCTCCCGTGGCCTTGACCGTGGCCTCAACCACTGCTCTCCACCCCTGGACTGCTTGGTGACAGCTCAGTTCCTGGCCCCTGAGAAGGGGGAGTGGCCAGCAGAAAAGAGAGCACTTTCACAGCCCCTCAAAAAGGGAGTCTCCAAGTCACTGATGGGCCAGCGAGGCCATTTCACTGGGAGGTGGGCAGGTGGCCTAGAACTCGAGTGAGCTGAACCGGGAGTGGGGGAAGGAGTTTGTGTCTCAGGGGCTTGGGAGGGGGGGCCTGTGTCTCCTCGTGCCCTCGGCTGGGAGGACCCAGGCCTCCCTGCCCAGCCTCCCACCTGTCTCCGCATCTCAGCCGAGGTGCAGAGAGTGGGAGCCCCAGGAGGGCTGGGAGCTGAGCTGCAAATGTCCGGCCTGGGCTGGCCTCTCTCAGCACGTGTGATGCATTAGCCCCGACGGCTCCCCGGGGATTCCTTCCCATCATCCCCTCCGCAGCAGCTCCGAGGCGGTGGGAGGATCAAAATGCGCCCGTTTTCAGATCACGTGCTGAAGGCTTGCTGGACTTGGGCCGTCCTGGCTGGGGCGCGGGGAGGGAGGTGACATTCGAGGTCTGAGTGAGAAGAGAGGTGAGCCCAGGCAGAGTGGGGCTTGCAGAGGCGGAGCGAGGGGGGCAGGGACCCAGTAGCCATCAGTAGCCTAGCAGGCATGCCCCCCGGGGCCAAACAAGGCCTGGAGGGGCTGCTTGAATCCTTCTTCTGGGCCAGGTCCTGGCTCCCTGGGCGCCAGGCTGGGGCTGGCACAGCCTCAGCCCGCACTTCAGGCCCCTGGAACATCTGTGGAGTGTTGGCCTTGGTGAGTCTGAGGGGCCACAAATGCCCTTCCCCATTCCAGACCCCGTTCTGACTGGGGTGCAGCCAGGCCCTTCCTGGGGATGGAGACCACAGGGCCGTGGGGGACAGCGTGGCCACCAGCCTTAGCTCATGCCTGACCCCAGGCTGGACACTGGCAAAGTTTTTCTGTGAGTGATTCTTTTACTCCTTTCTGTTAAAAATTCATCGACCGTCCATTTCATGCTAAGTGCAGAGGAAACAGGCAAATAAGTTTCCATTCTTGCCCTCGAAAGAAGGTGATGCATTCATCGGGACAAAATAATAAGCTAATTAGAGCACATTGTTGTGTTAGGGGCACCCCCAATGCAGCAACTCTCCCCTCCCAGCCAACAGTATCCCTTACAAGCTGCAGTCAGGCTCCCCGGAGCCCCTCCGATCCTCGGGAGGCTGTGAGTATGGGGCTCAAGGCATTTTGAGTTATGCATCTCTGCAGCTATCTCTGGTTTCCTCCCAGCGAGCACAGCATGCCCAGGGTCTCTGGGGCTGGGACATGCCCAGGAGCCCAGAACGCTCGTCGAGTTGAGATGTGGGTGCTGGGCGGTAGGCGAGGCACACTACCTATAAGAACATAGTTCTCACAAGCCGGCCCTAGAGAAGTGACAGAAGTGTAGGCAAGCCTTCCCGACTACTCGCTAACAGCTCCAAGCAGCTGCAGGAAAAGCCCTGTGCGCTCAGCTCTCCCCAGGAGGTCAGCTGGGGTCTGTCCCCTGTGTGCATTGGTCAGCTTTAGGATACTTCTTTTTTTTTTTTTTTTAACATTTTTATTTATTTTTGAGAGAGAGACACACACAGAGTGTGAGCCGGGAGGATCAGAGAGAGAGACACACAGAATCAGAAATAGGCTCCAGGCTCTGAACTGTCAGCACAGAACCCGATGCGGGGCTCGAACCCACGAACCGTAAGATCATGACCTGAGCCAAAGTTGGATGCTTAACCAACTGAGCCACCCAGACACACCTAGGATACTTCTTGATCTTAAGGACCACATTGTCTCCTGGGCCAGGAGAATTCACATTTGAGGGGAGCCGTGGCCAGACAGGGGCCATTAGGAGAGCCTCAATGGTGGGGTCCCTTGTGGGCTTGACCTCTTAGCTTCTAGGCTTGAGGAAGCTGTGTCTATACAGGCTCAAGGAACCTATGGGACTTGCCCCCCTCCACTTTCCCAAGGGAGGCAGGAGACAGGAGGGCCCACTGGACCCCCAGAGTCAGGATGTCCACTTCCTGTCAGGTCACCAGGCCCTTCCGCTGCGGTGATGATCCGTGGGAAGGCCCAGAGGAGGGCTGAACCCACGTGCCTGGAGAGGGGAGAGGCGAATTTCATGAAAAACCCCACATCGGGGCCACCCTCAGAGGAGAAAGCCCAGGTCCCCTCTCTGCAAACCAGCCCCAGACAGCGTGCTCACTCCAAATGGCTGCCCTGTGATCATCTGCTCACACCTTTTCCCCCAAAGCAAATGCCACGCTTGTTAGAAGCCTCATTTACATTTCATTAGGAGGTGTCAGGCTGAGTGTTAAAGAACAGAGCTGCTCAGTCCCGGAATCAGGGCAGCACGGCAAGAATTCCCGGCCACCACCTCGGTGGACTTAGCTCCCAGATCGGAGCCCAGAATCATAGAAACCCAAAGACAGCCTCCAGTTACCGTATGTCAGGTTCAGCGCTGGGCCCTTTGCCATTCTCAGAACAAACCTGAAAAGAGGGTACTATTATCTCCCTTTTGCATGAGAGGAAACCAAGGCCCAGAGAGGCAAAGTGAGTAACCCAAGGCCACACAGCTAGGAAATGGCAGGGCCCCGCTCAGGCAAACCTGTCAGCCTGTCTCCAAAGTTCATGTTCTTTCAGTTTTCCAAGCTGACTCCCATCTACCCAGGTGAAGGGGGCTCAGGTGTGATACGTGCCTGCATCATTAGTGTGGACTCTTTAACATGAAATGTGAGAGAGGGAGGGAAGAAGAGAGGCCGTGTGTGTGTGTGTGTGTGTGTGTGTGTGTGTGTGTGTCTGGGAGATGTTTCCACACTTTCATCAATTTCTTAACGCCCCCCCAAATCATGGAGCCCAATGGTGGGGTTCCTGTCCCGGAAGGCACCATGTGACATTGCCAAGGTGTCCCACATCCTTCTGTGGGAACACAGAGGCCTCAATGTGATACACGCCTTCTAGAAGGAAAGTGCTGCATAGCTAGTCTTCTACCCGCCCCCAACATAGGGCATAAATAGCTTGGAATCTCGTGAAGCAGATGTGCCTGTGGCTTTATGTCAAAGAGAAAGGGACCAGGGGCTCAGAGAGGCGTGGAAAGATCCTGTTCTCTCCTCTTTATTCCTGGGGACTTGCAGAGACTGCGGGGTGATCGCACTCGGAAGCGCTGGGCCTTCCGAGCGCTGGGCCTCTCCCGCCGGTCCTCCTCGGAAGCCAGTTTCTCCTCAGGTTCGTCACAATTTGTGTTTTTATCACATTTCCACATGCAAAATGTGTTTCGGCATTTTTTCATTAGATTTTTAAGGCTCAGATTGATGAGGGCGAGGTGAGAGCCAGACACGGGGTTGAAGAGACAAAAGTTTAGTAATGAGTTCGAAATTTACAAAACACAGGAGCAAATATGGCTTCAATACACGATGTGACCCTTTCTAAGGCTGGAAATTACTCTTCCAAAATCATTCTGGCCTGACTTCAGAGTCGAGGGGGTGCGGGGATACCACAGATTGACTTTGAGAAGTGGGTTGGTATTGCAGGAATTTTTTAATTTCCTGTAACTCACAACAATTTTCTCCCAGTGAGACTTTAGAATCACCGCTGCAATGGCGCGTCGACTGCATTTTCTCAACGTTGTGCTGCACGAACCGGCTCCTGCTTGGAAAGAAAACCCGGGGAAGGAGGGACACAAATGATTTTCAGAAAACCATTAGAAGTTTAGAAAATATTCCCAGGTAAACGGAGGACTGGCTACTTAAGCTTCTCTGCCTTAAGAAGCAAGTAAAAATGGCATCACGTACACCTCTGGGCTGAAAAGAATTTGGGAGAAGCAGACTATTATTAATTATTTTTAATAGCTTCTTAATTAGGCCTTCAAACGAGTTTTTCAAAATCCCCAAAGGTGTCCAATTTGCATGACATGTTTTTACTTTTCTGTGCATTTCATTAGCGGGCCCCCCACAAGTTTAAAAACTTAACAGCAAGGCAGTAATGCGAAGATTTCAAAAAGGAGGACCAAAAAAAGAGGCGAGAGAGAGAACTTGAATGATTCCTCTGAAAAAGTCCTGCGTTTCTTCTTCAGGGTCGGTGGTGGCTCGCCTGGGTCTCGGGCGTTAGTTCCAGCTCATCTGTCTTTCCGAAATCACTAAACAAATCGGCGAGAGGGAAGATCTCCTTGCAGAGGATGGTCTCTGCCGAAACAGATCCGCAGGGGCGGGGATTTACCGGGCTGACGACCCTTTCTTCTCCCCAACAGCAAATCCATTACAATAATGGGCATCGCAGCCATCAGCGGGCGAGCAGCGGGTCAGGAAGAGCCCGACGTGTGGACAGTGAACCATCCGCACTCGGCTGTTTTTTACAATGTGTGAAGCGAGGCAGAAAAGCGGCACATTTGACTGAGAACAGAGGAGAGAGGCCAAAACGGGGCCTCGCCTTTGCTCCTGTTTCCGGGGAGGTGGGGCGGGGGTGTGGGGGGGTGGATTTAGGGCTGGGGAGCCCGAGACCGCACTTGGCAGTTGAGGGCATGGGGCTAAACGGTGGGCCTGGGACCCGGAAAGAGAGGAGGGGGAGCTAATTAATGTCTTGTCCTCTGTGCCCTGCAGTCCCCCTTCCCTTCCCCCACCCCTGCTGCCGGCACAACCGCCCTAAGAATAAACAGCAACATTATCTAGAGCGTACCATGTGCGAGGTCTTGTGCTAAGTGCTCTGCTTGAATTTTCTCCTCTTTACCCTGGCACCAAAATAAGCCCTATTCTTAGCCCCATCTAACAGAGCATGATAATTTCATAGCTGACTTTTACTAAGAACGTGCTATGTGGCAGGCCCTGTCCTGTATGCGTGTTAACTCACTGAATCATCACAAATGCAGGGGGATTGGTCCTCTTTTTGTGCCCATTTTACAGCTGGGGAAAGGGAGGCCCGGACCTTGGGCACACAACTGGGGAATGGCCGAGACGAGATTTGAGCCCAGGCGGTGGGACACCATCTACTGTCCTTCAAAGCCCATCCTGGCTGCCTCCTTCCTGCCAGGAAGGCTTCCCATGCATCTGCATTTCTCTTGTTTTGGGGCCATATTTTGTTATATGTGCTGACTTCTTTTTTTTTTTTTAAATAATGTTTTTTTATTTATTTTTGAGAGACAGAGAGAGACAGTGCGAGCAAGGGAGGGTCAGAGAGAGAGAGGGAGACACAGAATCTGAAGCAGTCTCCAGGCTCTGAGCTAGCTGTCAGCCCAGAGCCCAACGCGGGGCTTGAACCCACGAACAGTGAGATCATGACCTGAGCCAAAGCCGGACGCTTAACTGTCTGAGCCACCCAGGCGCCCCAATCTATGTGCCGACTTCTGAGATGAAAAAGCCTCAGGAGATCAGGGGCCATGTCCTGTCCCCATGGTATTCAGAGCATTATTTGTCCAGCCCAATGTGGGACACGTAGTATGTCGGTATCCAAAATACATTTGTTGAATAAAGCATCTAATCCAATAGCAGCTTTCGTTCTGAACTTGAGCGTTGGGTAGGAGTGTACTTGAGTGTATATGACACTGTTAGGAGCTAAGGGACTGGTGATTAATCTTTTGGTGTCAACTTGGGCTAAGTGATGCCCAGATAGCTGGTAAAACATTATTTCTGGGTGTGTCTGTGAGGGTGTTTCCAAAAGAGGTTGGTGTCGGAATCAGTACATGAGGAAATATGATTCCCCTCCTCCGTGTGGGTGGACACCATCCAATCTGTCGAGGGTCAGAATAGAATAAAAAGGTGGAGGAGGGGGATATTCGCTCTCTTGATTGAGCTGGGCCATCCATCTTCTCCTGCCCTTGGACATCAGTGCTTCTGGTTCCCAGGCCTTTGGGGTTTATACTGGATCCACACCACTGGTTTCCCTGGGCCTCCATTGTTGGAGTTCTCAGCCCCCAAAATCATGGAGCCAATTCCTACAATAATCTCTCTCTCTCTCTCTCTCTCTCTCTCTTTCTCCCTCCCACATATATATATATATATATATATATATATATATATGTACACACACACATACACACGCACACACGCACACCCACATCTATATAGTCTATTGGTTCTGTTTCTTTGGAGAACCCTAATATAGGGCTCGATAATGCTTATTAGATTTCAAGGTGATTTGTCTTTTTTTCTTACCTACTAATGGAAAATTCTCTTCTGAAGTCACACTCATTAGCACTCAGAGTCTGCTGTGGCAAATCTTTCCAAAATAGCCCCAAGTATATTTGTGGGAGGGAAAGAAGCTAAGTGAGGTACAAACATAGGCTCAGCATGCAGGAAAAGTTTGAAATAAGGGGTGTGGCGGCCTCTTGCCCCTGTCCTGGAGTGAGGATGGGACATCGCTAGGCCCTAGAGGGGTCAGGTAGATTTTGTGTTTACTGGGAAAAGAACCAAAGAGGAATGTGTCAAGGCCAGGTGGAAATTACGGGGTGTTGGTCTATCTTTCAACATAGCTAGTTTCTAGCAACACAGAACTAATCAGTGGCAGCAAAAAGGCTTATGATTAGCATCTCTTTTGTTATCAGACATATTCAAATCAAAAGGGAATCTCTTTCCAGTTGGCACAGGGGCTCCGTCAAATCAGCGCAGGGCTCTGCATTAGGAACAGTGTTCTGTTTCCTTCTGGGATCTCTCTTTGTTCATGTTATTTTATTATGTGCACGTTTTCTTCATTTTCCCACTTTAATGTGTCCACCAACCTTTGAGGTAGATATTATTCCCACTTCACAGATGAATAAACTGAGACCTAGAAAGCCTCGTTCAAGAGAACTGCAGTCACACAGCAAGCTGGGATTTGAATCCAGACTCCCTGAGGCAGAGCCCATGGACCTACTGATGCCACTGCGGTTGCTTTCAGCCTGCTGGTCCCACCCTTCCTTCAGGAACAGGAAAGGATGCTGGAAGCTTCTGAGTGGGTCCAAAATGTCACACGTTCTCCGACTGAGTTGGCTGCCTAAACACCTACCAGGTATCTGACATTTTACTAGTAAGGAGATACCTTTGGGTTAAAATATTGTCCACAGTAGTTTCTGGCTACAAGACCCAACAGGAGTGCTCTGGACTCTGTTGGGGGATAGAGTTAGAAGCCTGAAAGGGGGGATACTTTTATTATCTCAGAGGATCATGTAGTAATTAAATGAAATAATGAATGTAAAACTCTGGCACGGTACCATCATCGTCGTTGTTGTTATCATCACCATTGTCCCCATCACCACTGTCATCATCATCGTCATTATCACCGTTATCAACATCATTGTCACTATCACCACTGCCATCACCCCTGTCATCATCAGCACTGTCATTGTTATCATCATCATCATCACTACCTCTGTCATCATCACCATCATCATCATAGTCATCGTCATCACCATTGTCACCATCACCACTTCCAACATCACTGTCATCATTGTCACATCACCATCGTCATTGTTATCATCACCATTGTTGCTGTCACCACTGTCATCATCATCACGTCATCATCATCACTGTCATTGTTATCATCATCATCACTGTCATCCCCATCACCACTGTATTCATCATTGTCATCATCAACACCATCGTTATCATAAACACTGTCATCATCCTCATGGTTGTCATCATCACTGTTACCGTCACCACCATCATCATCATTGTTGCCATCATTAGTGTCATCATCATCATCATCAGCATTGTCACCATCACCACTGTCATCTTCATCATCACTGTCATCATTACCATGACCATTGTCATCACCACAGCTGTCATCATCATCGCGGTCATCCTCATTCATAGCTCCACAAGGTTGTTGTGGAGCCTAGATGCCCATTTTCATTTCTATTTCACTTCAACCAGGCTTATGGAGGGCTTGCCATGTTTCTGGCATGAGACTTTCACATGCTCTTTGCATACTCCCTCCACTCAATCATCCCGAGGAGAAACAGTTGAAATCCAAGCACACAGCAGGTGACTTTTAATTGTTGCTTCCTCCTGAAAACAGAGAGGCTGAATTATGTGGACAGAGTCAAGAAAAGGCCCAGATTGCAGGACTCCCAGGAGCTGCTGAGGATGAAGTGTAGGAGCTCCACATTCTGAGTCTCTCTGGGGTGGCAGGCTGGTGGGCTTGGTGCGAGGCTCCTGCCAGGAGAATGGAGTGGCATGCCCAAGACCCAGCAAGCTGATCTGGGAGTGTTCAAAACACAGTGAGATGCCCCTTTGGGACTTGTAAGGGTGGTCCATGCTGAGGGAGGGATTGCAGGTCCTTCCTGATTCGAGATGTAGGTAAAGACTTCTTAGATTTACCTCTGTCTGGCTCTTCCATCCTGAGCACACTGAGAGAGTTTCAGTTCCCAGGCCTCTGCTGTTTGGTGGGCTATATAAGTAGTTTTAGCCAATGAATTATCGATAGAAATCGTGGTGTGCTGACGTGATCCCAGCCGAAGCATTTGATTGCCAACATGAGACACTGGCCTGTCTTCCCCCATTGCGGCAAAGCCCCTGAACATCGTGTTGAGATAGCGACCTCAAAAAATGCAAGAAAGGTTACAGAATATTCTGTAATTGACAGAATTCTCTTCCTTTTCCATTGTCCCGCATTGTGCTTGAACAGTAGAGTAGCTTTTATTATTTGACAGTTAAGATTTGGGGGGTTGTTTGTTATAGCATCTTAACTTAGCCAATCCTGACTGATTCATTTCCCCATTTTGGAAGTTAGCCCATTCCCCTCTCCCACCCCCAAGAATTCATGGCTGGCCCTTCCTCTCCTTCCTTACATCAGCTTAAAATGTCACCTTCTACAACCAGATCTCCTGGCCCTTCCACAAAGAAAGTCCCTCCCTTATGCTCTATCACGTCACCCATGTCTCTTTCATTTGCTTATGTATTTGTTTACCAGTTGTCTCTCATACCAAAATGTAAATTTCACGAGGGCGAAGATCATACTATTTTGCCCACTGCCTTGTGCCCAGTGCTTGGCTCCATGTCTGAAAGAAGGTTGTGGGTGAGGAAATGAGCTCAGAGAGAAGAAATGACTTGCTTAAAGCTACACAGCAAGCAGGCAAGGTAAGCCTGACCCCTGGTCTCCACCCTCGCCGATGATTACACCTACTTCTGAGGGCCATTCAGATGGTCGAGGAAACCCAATGAAATAATCATGGAGGAAGCTCAGCACAGTGCCTCGTTATGGGGTCTCAGTGACTATCAGTAGTAATGACCACTAGCATTACTATTATGTTGTGACCCCCTGCTCTCCTGTGAAGAAACTCTGAGCCCACAGTTGGGTTCTCTATGGGGCCAGACTCTGGGGAGATGGTGGCTTCAGGATCTGGAATCTTCTGTGCCCCACACTTCTTTCCCATGCCTTTTGCCTACCAAGTCCCCACCATCTTCCTCACTCTGACAAAAGTGCTTCTGAAAAAAGGACTCAGCACCAGGTGAAGAAACCCTTCTGGGCATCTCATCTCCTGCCCTCTTTTCGCCAACAATATACTGAGGCCCACAGCCTCAGTACTGAAAGAGCTGAAGGACTTGGCTACACTCACATAGCTCATCAGAAGTGGAACCCTTGATGTATCTTGGAGCCACTGTGCTTCTTCTCCCCAGAAAAATCCATCACGTCTAAGGGTAACAGTACCGCGGGTCCCACTAAAGCAGTGGTTCTTGATCAGGGATGATTTTTCTCCCCAGGGGACATCAGGCTACATGTGGGATGTTTTTAGCTGTCGCAGCTCTGGGGATGGGGCCGGAGTGGCAATCTGCTACTGGCATTAGGGATGGAGGCGAAGATGCTGCTGAAAATCCTACACTGCTCAGGACAGCCCCCATGACGGGATTCTCCTGCCCCAACTGTCAATAGAGCTGAAGTTAAGAAATCCTGTACAAATGAATCTCAGAGATGAGAAGGGAAATTCGTTCAGGGGTCTGGGGTCAACCATTCTGCTCCCCCTGGAGGAGATAGAACGGTAACAACCAGGAAGTCTATTTTACAAAGGCCAAGGCTGTCACATGCATTGTTGATTCAAGCCTCACAATAACCTGGAGAAGGTAGAGATGATGACGCTGGTACAGATCCGGAAACAGAGTCTCTGAGAGTAGGTATGACCCGCCCAGGGTCACAGAGGCCGGAAGTGGGCAGGGGCAAGGCTGGAAGCCAGATCTTCCTACTGCAAGGCCCTTTTCATTGCCTTTCCAGCTTCTCCCCATTCTGGGGCCAGGCCCTGAGTGAGAGCCGCCTGAGTCTGGGGAAGGAGGGACCCGTGACTGTTTAGAAGAGAGACAACCTCCCAGCTACCTAAAATAAATTATGCAGTAAATCCCACTTCACCAAGTCTCACTGATCAAAGGAAAGGATCATCAAGAAAAACAAATCCTGGGTCTTGGGAACCACTTCAGGATGAGTGTGAAATTTTAACCGAGAGTGTTCTGCTGGGCAGATTTGTGGCCGTGAATGAGGGCGGTCCGCACATGGCTGACACCAGTTGACAAGTTTGTGGACCCTGGGGAAGATATAGCAACTTGCTCAGTATAAAGACTATATTCAGTTTCTCTTTGAGGAGTAAACAGGCTTCCTGTCCCCAGTTGCCTGCGGGCAGTGCGTAGCTGGTTTTCTAGCAGAACTGGGAAAGGACCAAGAACTGCTGCCTCTCAGCTCCTGGCACTGGGGTGACCGAGCCCAGAGGGGCCTGACTTCGCCCAAGGGTTCATAGCATTCCATTCTGTGAGGTCTTCTGCAAGAGCGAAGGGTCCGTCCTATGCCACCCACTCTTCTCTTTCACCCTCACATTTTGCCCAAATACTTCCATGTTTGTGCAGATTAACTTGGAATATAACCATAACTGGTCTTATGATGTTACTTGATTCATTATTTACTGACCGCCTACCATGTGCTAGAGATTCAATGGTGAGCAAACCACACAGGCCCCAGAACTCCTGCAGGTTATCATATGAGATATGGGGAGGCGGGGGTGGATACACAACCAATACACCAGATCAAATGTGACACATGTGACCATGGCATCCTGGAAGATAGAACTACTGGTGGTTAGAGCATCAGGGAAGGCTTCCTGGAGGAAGGGACATCCGAGCTAGCATTTAAAGGATGTCTAGGAGTTGCTCAGGTGGAGTAACTTAATCTTCCTCTTAGAACGTCTTCATTCAAAGCCCTCCACTAAGGGTCTCAGAACACAGGACAGGGGACTCCTGAGGGGTACGGGCAGAATGGCTTCCCCAGATGAGCTCAAGTTTCCTGTCATTTCTCCTAGAGGCCCGGCTTGGAGTAGAGACACGTATGCCAACAGAAGTAAGATTTTGTTCATTTATCCACCAGCCGGTACAAATAAACCAAGCACCTAGTGTGTTCCCGGCGCCATGCCAGGTCCTGGGTCTGCAGCTGGGGAGGCAGACCTCAGGATGAGGAGGACACCGAGGGGCGTGGCACCCCAGCGTCTACATGGGCACCTGTCTTGCTCTTAAATATGTGTATGTAGTAAAAGACAGCACATTTATCAAGGAATAAAAACATAAGTAGTAAATGCTGGTGAGTAACTAGTAATGATAACTAGTTAATGCTGTTCCCTGAGCCTAGATTCTCCCCTCCACCCCCAGTGAGTGGCCTGCTTGCCTCTTCTTTAGTGCAGCTCAAAAGATCTCTCTTTGATGAAGCTTTCCAAGTTCCCAGCCTTCACCCTGCCCCGCCCCCCCCTCTCCATGGCACATACCACAGATCGCAGTCTCATGCTTGTGTTGTTACTGATCCACGTTCACCTCCCTCGTGAATCTGCAAGGTTCTCGAGGGCAGGGACTGTTTCTGTTTTACATCCCCAGGGATGCCTGGTATCCAGTAGGTGCTCAGTACGTGTCCGTTGGATGAATAAACAATACATAGACACTGTTGATATGACCACAGTGAGGACGTTGGATTGTTCTTCCTCCTTCTCCCTAGGAAACTGGGTTCAATGTATTCTGAGAATACTTCTGCCTATAAATCTTCTAAACACTCCTACAGGGCTGATCTGAACAGCTCCAGTCTTCAGGTGAGGGGATCAAGGCCTGACACCCCAGGTTCACCTGTCAACGGGGCTCCATGAGGCTGAAGATGAGACTTTCCTCTAGTTCGTGAGTTCTGAGCTTGAGCTGTGAATTAGAATCACCTGAGGACCTTTGAGAAATGCCAACGTCCAGGAACCTCCCCACCCCGCCCCCGCCCTCCACATTCTGGTTCTGGTGCTGGGATGGACTCGGCCTCCATATCATTACGATGCTCCCGGCGGATTTCAATGCGCAGCTTTGGTGGAGGACACAACTCGAGCTACAGCTGGAGAACCAGAGGGCTCTACTTGAATTTTACCTCACAGGCACCAGAAGCTCAGAGAGGGGCACATCTCACTGAAGGTCCCACAGCACGTGGGAAGCCCAACCTGGATGAGTCTTCTAGAAAATGCCTCCGAGGCTATTTCCTTGGGCATGGAAGCTTTCTCTTGACTCCCCTCAGCCCTGCCCACTCTAAGGCAGGATACCTTTTAGACAGAGGGAAGGTGGCCACAGGGACCGAGCCTCAGAGCCCCCGCACCCTGGGGCGGCCGGCTCTTCCTCTTGACTCACAGATGCTTCTGTCTCCCTTCCGCTCTGTGCCCTCACAACCCCTTTGCTGGAGCATGGCAGCATCGCCGTGGCCCTTGATGTAACCTGGACCACTTGGGGACAAGAGGCCATCTCCGCGTCTGGACCCCATTCATGGACAGCCTCTCCTGGATTTGAGTTTCTAGAGCCTTGTGGGGAAAAGGCCATCCTTTGCAGCCCACGAAAGCAAGGCGAGGCCTCAGTTATCTGCTTCAGCATACCCATTCCTGGCTAGAGGACTAGCACATTCCGGCCCAAATGGGACTCCATGATGGATGTGGAGAAGCAACCAAATGTCCCTCATTAATCACCAGCTCCATCTGGCTCCCCGCCTGATGGTTTTCAGCTGACTTGAAAAAGACCCAATTAGATGAAAACATTTTGACAATTTATCTTGTGGCATGAACAGGTCCAGATTGAGGCTATGATTTCATCACTGGGGAGGGAGGAAGGGATCGGGATGTGGGTCACGCACAGAGCTCTGGGAGATGTGGGGGTCTCCTCCAGGAGCCTTCCTGTGAAACCAGACTGCGGTCTGCCTCTTGCTGGCCTCTGGCCCTGCCAGTCCCCAGGCCGGTGGGACCCGTGGGAGGAAGAGTGCCCTTTGGTTCGGGTGGAAAAGGCCTGAGAAGATGGACAATCAGAAATAGTTGAGCAGCCGGGGATGCCTGGGTGGCTCAGTCGGTTAAGCATCCGACTTTGGCTCCGGTCATGATCTCAAAGTTTGTGGATTTGAGCCCCGCATTGGGCTCTGTGCTGACTGTTCAGAGCCTGGAGCCTGCTTCAGATTCTGTGTCTCCCTCTCTCTCCGTCCCTCCCCTATTCATGCTCTGATTGTCTCTCTCAAAAATACATAAACATTAAAAACAGGTTTTTTTTTTTTTTTGAAAAAAGAAATGGTCCAGCATCTTGGCTTGTGGATGTTGAATGGGAAGCAGAAGTCAGGGTATGACCCAGGCCTGGTCCAGCTCTCACACCAGCAAGGTGCCTGGGGACCCAGGTCCTCAGCTCAGAAACAAGTGACTCAGATTTCCCGCAGATTTGGCCTCCTCGAGGTGGGTCTGGCAGGTTCCCTACAGATGCCCAACTCTCCCTGCAGAGCAGGGGGTGCGATGGTCTCCAGTTGGACCAGTCACGGCGGGGCTGGATTCCTTGAGATCACAGCTCTTCGTTCTTCAAAACCACGTTTTTAGCTGCCACCTTGAAGGTCCTTGTGGGGGTGGGCAGCTCGCCAGGAGAGCCCCCTGCGGACAGACTACCACCACCTGCAAGTTGTTCACGCTCTCTCCTCTGCATGAGGAAGCTGCCATAGGACCCGGAAAGCAAATCAGGGTGTCCCTCCCGCCAAGTTCACGACTGCAGCCCGCAGGCTGGCCTGAGGCATGCTGGCACAAGGTGGGTAGGGGTTTGCCTCTCTGGGCAGGACTTTTAACGGTGGCCAGCCTGCAGCTGGCATTCCGCGGGCCTTAGCTCGCACTGCAGGAGGGGGCCTGTGTGGGGGCAGGGCGACGGGCTTGTCCTCTGGAGCCGCTTGCCCCACTCGGCACTCACCCCTCCCCACCGAGTAAGCACCCGGTACACGGACGCCCCGCCCCCTCACTTGCACCGGACAAGGTGGACTCCTCTTTGGCATGGCTTTGTTTGTTGCAGGTAGGCACGTACACATGCGTGGGCACACACACACACAGTGTTCACACATACTCTCACTGCACGTTACCCAATTCCTCTTACTCTTCAAGCATGTCTCACATTTCCGCCACTACCCTGTTCACCCACATTTGCCGGTCATATAGACAAGAATCATGCATGCACGTCTCCCTCCTCCGACCTCACACGCACACACACGCACGTGCACACACATGCACACAGCAGACACGTGCACACACATGCACACAGAATAGCAAGTCACCCAGGGACCCCATCTCAGGCGCCTCTCAGCTCCTGCGCACGTGTGCACTCACATTTGCACACGCATGCACACACACGTATACTGTACATATATGTACCCTTCCTCCAGACACACAGCTGGTTGGGGGCCACGCCTGGCAGGTGACCAGGCACAGCTGCTGTCCTAGAGAGAGCCTGTGTGTGCAGGGCAGGGCACCGGAAGTCTGACCTGTGGAGCTCCGCCTCCTAAGCAGATCTGCCGACAAGGCTCTGCTGGACTCCAGGCCTACTCCTATTGGCATGTCTCCTGGGGCCCTCAGCAATGCTTCTTTTGTTCTTGTTTTGGGTGGAACAAGCCTCCATCTGTGATGAGCTTTGAGGACCACTGGCTTACAGGATCACCAGGAAGTGTTCCGGAGGTCCTGGTCCATGAGCCTTACTTAGGTGTCGCTGCGATGTTATTCATCCCCACTTAAACCACACCCAGCCTCTCCACTGCATTATCAGGTTTGGTTGATGCGCTACTCACATCCTCACCCCCTCCCCATTTTTGCAAATAGCAGAAACCCAACTCAAACAGGCTTGAGCAAAAATAAATCAATTGGTTTAGGCAATTAGGAGGATGAGGAAGAGTGTTTCTGGAAATTTGGATGGTTCTCAGATGACCTCTTCACCTGTCCGTGGACGTTTTTGTGTTGGTCTTGTGCTCTTACACGCCCCCATAATGGCCAGCAACTCAAGAGACAAACCTATAGCGTTTGTTATCTTAGGAAGAAAAGCTAGTATGTCTCTCTTCCTAGTTTGGGAAGAAATGAAGATCTCTGATTGGCTCATTTCAAGTCACGTGCCAGCCTTAGGCACAATCACCATTTCTAGGTGAGGTTCTTTTGTGATTGGTCTACCCTGGGTATTATCCCCACTTTCCTGGCCAGAGCCTCAGTATCTTTCTCACTGAGATCCCCAAGGGAGGAATAGTGGAGAAAGAAACCACAGGTGTTTCTTACATTTGGACTCTGATGCCCCCCTCCTCCTATCGTGCCCCCTCCACAAGGTCATGGGCAATAACCATAGTGAGTAGCTGTGGGTCTTTTCATGGCATAATTGTCCCAATTTGCAAGCTTCTTGGCCAGCTTCTGTTCTAAAACCTATCCTTCAGGCCCCTAAAAGAAATATCCCTCCATCCCCCTATTTCCAAGGCACATGGGGGACTGTTCTTGAGGCATACTCAAGAGGGAACTAAATGTAATCTATTTACAAAATTTAACTGGAGGCTAGCCTCAGCCTCTGAGTCATTTCTATACGTGCACTCCCTGAAATACTGGTGCTGGCTTTGGGTTTCTGCCCACTGAGGACCCCACTGTGTCATGAGCTGGGCTTGTCAAGTGTCATGTCTTCACTAGTCAGGCCAGGGGTCATCTGGGCACGGAGCTCCCCTGTCCTCCTTTATTGGGCCGCCATGTGCACTCATTGGCCAGGGATCCTCATGGAGGCTGTCAGTCCTTTGTTGGCTAAGTTGGAAAGTGGTCCACAGTGAACCCCTCTTAGGAACATGAACCTCTCCAGCCTCCAGAATCCTGATGGGTGACCTTACAGCGGCATCAGTTAATGCAGGCAAAGTATTAAAAGTCTTTGGACATGGGATAGTGCACCATTTGACCCAGAGGATTTTGATGGCGTTTCTGGGTGAATTGGCGTGGGCAGATGACTATTTGAATTAGTAACAAGAATGCAAATGGTGGTGGTGGTGATGATGATGATGATGACTGTATCTTATAATGATGCATGATAGTAATATCGGCAAATTCTGCCACTTTTAAGCACTTTCTATGTGCCATCCACTGTATCTATCCCTTTTTATACAATGTCCTTGAAAACTTAAACACCAGTCTTCTGGGGTTCCCATTTGGCAGACTTGGAATCCAAGCTTCAGAGAGGCCGAGGAACTCCTTGACATTCACACAGCTAGTCCAACATTCGAATCCACTTTTGCTTGATTCCAAAGCCTCTCCTTTTTGACTCCTGTACCATATATTTCAAACAGTTGAAAACTGGAAACTACCTAAATGTCCATCAGCAGGGGAGTGATGATATATCCAAACCATGGAATATTAAGCAGCTGCTTAAAAGTCATGTACGGCTGCATGTCCTAATATGGAACGGTTTTGAAGACATGGGCGAGTGAGAAAAAGCAAGTTGAACAAGGTAAGTAGAGGATGGCTTCATTTAAGCACTTTCCAACCACCCAAGGGGACAATGGAACTTTATGTGTTCGTGGAAGGAACGTGGAGGGAAACAGGCCAAGGAATATACACCACCTGGGGAGTGAGTCTGGGGAGGGAAGTGAATTTGGGTGAGGGTTCTTTGGCTTGATCTGCCTTTCTGGGACTTTTTAGATGAACCTGGCTTCTTGCATTCCCTGCATAAATAGGAAAATTGTGTCCCAGCTAGGAGCTTGTCTGGATTTACATCCTGGCTCCACCATTATGAGCTGTGTGACCCCAGGCAAGGTGCTTATCTCTGTTCCCACGTCTGTAACATGAGAATAACTGCCAAGACCACCACCCTCAAAACAATGACAACTACTACAATAATAATAATACATAAACACGTACATATCTCATGGGATTAAAGCAGGGTTTCCCAATCATAGCACAGGATGATTCGTTGTTCTCAGGGGCTCTCCTGTCCATCGCTGGGTGTTTAGCAGCATCTCTGGGCTCTAGATTCTGATAGCATCCTCTCACCCCCATCATGACCATAAAAATGTCCCCCAGAAGGCAAAATCACTGCAGTTGAAAAACACTGAGTTAATGTGATGGTAAAATGAGTTAATCCATGTTAAGTGCTGAAGACAGTACCTGGCACAGAGTAAGCCCCGGGTAAATGGTCGCTCCCATTAACTCAAGGGAGAGAGATGATGAAGGGATGGATGACTTTCTCATGCAGCCAAGCACGGGTGCAGGGGAAGAATTCTGGGCTGGAAGTCGAGCTGCCTGGGGTCTGCCTCTGCCCCTGCCCCTCAGGGAGGCCCCTCTTGGGGCCTCAGTTTCCTTATGTGTGGTAAATTCAGGTCCCCAGGGAGCCCCCCCCCTCCATCTCTCAGGGCAGGAGACAGCAGGGGATAAGCCCCCTGCCCTCTTCCCTCCATGGCGGCCTGGGCTGCCGGCTTGGCGGTCTGGGAATTGGGCTCAGACGTGGCTCCCTCCCTTTCTCCACAACTGGGGAGCAGATGCTGTCCATGAGGCTGTTACCCAGACACAGGTGGTCCAACCTGCCACAAGTTCCTTGATTCCTGATCATCCTACAATCACTTTTGGCCCCGAAACAATTTGCTGGGTGAAGGGAGAGAAGGGCCTGGAGGGAAGGGAGGAAGGAAGGGAGGGGGGGAGGGGGTGGTTCAGGGTTAAGAGTGGCCTTTGAAGTTTGCAACCATCTTATATAAAACATCCTCAGTCATTCTCCATTTGGATGATGTCAGGGGAGCACATTACCATCCCGAGATCAAATGCAACAGCAAGAATCACTTGTTGCTCACCAGGCTACAGTCATATATCAAGTATTCCAGGCACACGCAATTCGTAACTTTCCCCGAAACAGATTGATATTTTCCTCTTCCACTTTCTGGGAAGAAGACATCTGACTTTGCTTTGAGCAGAGTTTGGGAGGCGGTGGGGAAATTAAACCGGCGCCCATTGTCTTTGCACGAGGTCGGTCACGCTGCTGAAAGCACGGCTGCGTTTCTTCTCTCGTCTGGGTTCACTTGGCGAGAGGCGGTTCGCTATCCGAGCCACGCGATGGACAAGACGTCCAGATTATCTGCGTAGGCTCTTGAGGATTTGACCCGAGTGATAAGTAGAGCGGGAGGGGTTGTTTATTATTATCATTGTTATTATTGCTGTTGTTGTTATTATTATTTTTAATTTTTTATGTCTTTATTTTGAGAGATAGAGAGCAAGCTTAGGAGCAGAGAGAGAGGGAGGCACAGAATCGGAAGCAGGCTCCAGGCTCTGAGCCGTCAGCACAGAACCTGACGCAGGGCTCGAACCCACAAATCGTGAGATCATGACCTGAGCCGAAGCTGGATGCTCAACCGACTGAGCCACCCAGATGCCCCTACCCCAATTTATTTATCCAGTTTCCTTCTGATGGGCATTTGAGTTTTACCCAGTTTTTTTTTTTTTTTAACAATCATTGATAGTCTTCTGTGAACATTTTAGTGTGTGCCTTCTACCACACACGTGGGTAAGTTTTGGGAAAGTCCTTATCCATCTTTAGCAGTTCATTTTTCTGCTACTCAGTTGGAACCCTTTACTGGAGTGTGTCCCGTGACTCTCATTTTAGGGCTTTTAAACCACAGTTAGTTTTTTTCTTTTAAAAAAATGTTTATTTATTTATTTTGAGACAGAGAATGCAAGCAGGGGCGGGGCAGAGGGAGGGAGAGAATCTTGAGCAGGCTCTGTGCTAACAGCACAGAGCCTGATTCGGGGCTCAATCCCAAGAACCGTGAGATCATGACCTGAGCTGAAATCCAGAGTCAGAGGCTTAACCCACTGAGCCACCCAAGCATCCCTCACAGTTAGTTTTTTTTCTGTCCACACAGAGTCCTGGTGGTGGGTTCTGCTGCCCAGTGTTTGTCATATGGGGCTCTCTTTCTCTCTCTCTCTCTGTGCCTATTAGAACAGCCCCTGAAGGTAACTTCCAGAAGACCTGTGCTTCTGAAATTTTAATGAGGATCTTGCAAAAATGTAGATCGTGGTTCAGCGGGTGTGGGGCAGCTTGACCCTGCTGGTCCCCGGCAGTGGGTGGGAAAGAGCGACCCCCCCAGCTGAGCCCTGGCAGGAGGTCTGGCTTCGCCAGGCTGCGGTGTGGTGAGACTTGGCCAGGCCAGGGAGCAGGGCCCTGCAACTCCTGTGAGCTGGAGTGCTTGTTCCCTTAAGCGAGGCCTGCTCTTCTCTGGGAACTCTTTCTATGATTTATGAAAATTTGCTCAGGTTATTAGGGCATCGACTGAACTGGGTGGCCCCTTCCAGGACGTTTTGAAGAAAAATGTAGGGAAGCAGCTTTCCCATCCCTGGTCAGGACTCTGGTTTTGGGTAACACTCCCGTTTTTCTCATCCATTTTATCTCGGAGCCCAGGAAAGCGCTGACCTGACTCTGATTCAACTCCCATCTCCGGCCCAGGAGTTCCAAAGCTGATCGTTGGGGAGGTGGTGCGGGGGCTGCACAAAGGTATGCAGTCAGACCTTTTCCTCTTACCCCAAACCTGCCCCCTACCCTGCCTCTAGGTAGAATAATGACTTTGTGTTTCAGAGCCAAGAACTTCTTGGGATCTTCCAAGCACGGGGCGCGTCTTCAGAACGTACGTGAGACAAAACTGTTGTCCAAAACTGTTGTTCTACCGTGAGCTCAGCATGTTGGGCTTTGGGAGATTTAATTATTATTATTATTTTTTTTTTTTTTAAGCAGAGGCTGATGCTTTTCCTTGCTTTCCGTCTCTGCTGTTGACAGCCAGACACCCAGGAAAGCGTGCAAACACAGTTATCCACGGCTGGTTGCCAAAGATATTTATCACTTTTCAGTCCTCCACGTGACTCCTAGATGAGACACCCAAATGCACCTAAGTGGGGCCTTTTTTTCTGCTCGTTTGAAGTGAAAATTTCCAAACAACATCTGAGGTCAGGATAATGATGACTCAGACTTTCCAACACTTGAGCCCAGACCCACATGCCCAAACATCTAAGAGGATGCTACGTGATATGTGAGTCCAGTTCTGCCTCCGACTCCAATAGGCTGCTCACCTTGTGGCGTCACCAAAACCCTTACATGGTGCCATGATTCTCGGGGTCTCCCTTAAGTGCCGCCTCAGCAAGGACCGCCTCGTGGAAGGGACTCTCCGCACCACTCTAACCCACAAATGCCAACAAGGGGCTGCTGTGTCCCAGGCACTCTCCTGGCCTCTCGGCATTGCAGTCCAGTCACTTGGAAAATAACCAGCAATTGCCAAACATTTTGTAAAACAACGATCCCTTTGGTCATACAAAGTCTTAAACGGAGCTTCAAGGTGGAGAGGATAAATGCAGTGCTGGTTTGGTTGAGGCAGAACTGGAGTCCCAGACTTCTGCTTGCTCTCCTCCTTCCCAGTCCAAGAAGTCCCGAAGGTCACTCTACGGTCTCCATGGAACACAGTTTGAAAACCACAGGACTACTTAAGCCCACAAAGTCCTTTTACCGTGGATGGTCTACAAAGCCGCGGTAAGGTGGCTGGGCTGGGGATGTGGAGAGTTTGGGGCTGAATTGTGTCCCTTGAAAGTTCATATGCTGAAGTCCTATCCCTCGGTGCCTCAGAATGTGACTGTTTGGACAGAGGGTCTTTAAGAGATAATTAAGTTAAATGGGTCTGATTCCCACAGGGCTGGTGTCCTAGGAAGAGATTAGGACACAGACACACACAGAGGGAAGACCAAGGGAGGACACGGGCGAAGACACAGCCATCTAGAAACCAAGGAGAGGGGCTTTGAAAGAATCCAAACCTGCAGACACCTTGCTCTTGGACTTCTAAACTCCTGGACTACGAGAAAATAAATTTCTGTTGAAGCTACCCAGTCTGTGGTACGTTGCCAAGGCTGACCTAGGAACTAATCTCCTAAAGGCGGAGGGGAACGGTTTCCCATACAGGTCATCATATCAAGGAGTCCTATTTATCTCACTCTATAATGGCTAGGAAACATTGTATATCTCCTCTCAGAGAAGCTGAGCCCGTGTTCTTCACAGGGGAGACGCACTTGATCTCCCAAGAAATACATCCTGTCTTTGGGAGGGTAAGTGATGTGTTCTTGAGTCTGGCCATGTCTGGTGGGGGGTTCTGGGTTCCGCAGCCATCCACAGGCACGGTGGCGGGAGCTTGGTGACCAGGGCCTCAAAAAGACCTCTCTCTGGCTCTTGGTCTGTGAAAATCTGGCCACGGGAACATTGAAGTCCTGCTGGGAATATAACCCAGGTTTTATTTTTTCCTGAACACACTGTGCTAACCTAGCGCCCATAGTAATAATAGTCATCAGTGGTAAGCTGTGTGAAACTAGCAATTTTCACCTCACAGGAATTTTTCTGGGAAAATAACAGTTTTTCACTTTTGGAAACTGCCATTTGGTTTCATGAAAAATTCAAGGTGAAAAGAAATGTAGGAGAATATTTTCCACTTTTCATGAATGGATTTCGGGACAGGTGGGAACTCGCTTCAGCCTCAATGGCGAGAGGGTCCACCATGGCTTAGTACTGGAAATGAAGTAGGGGCTGGCGAAAGATGTAAGGGGTGTGGAGATGCCACGTGGTGCCTTCGATATCCTTCCAAGGGCCTCTCTAGAGAAGGGGCAAGGCATGGGTGGCACCAAGCTCTGGGAAAGCAAAGAGGGACTTAAAACTTTGGGACAAATCACTGTCTTCTTTGACACCTTGCCATGGGTCATGTGGGAAAGGGTTAAACTTATTTATCATCTTATAAGTTTATGAAGGTCTCTTACCTTCAGGTCTCAGTGATGGGCTATTTATATCTGGCTCATGCCTCCTTAGGGTTTTAATCATGTGGGGTTTATTCATTTAGTGAGCTACACAGTTTCCCTTGTACATCACATATGTGTGGTCACAATAGACATTGCACAGGTGTGTGTGTGTGTGTGTGTGTGTGTGTGTGTGTGCTCGTGTGTGTGTGTTGAAAGTGGGAGGAAGATGGTAAAGTGAAGGCAAGGCATACGGTAGTAGAACAAGATGCCACATCTTTATACTTGAGGAATTGGAAGTCTGTTGGAAGAGATGGAATTCCTGCTCAGGAAATATCTGGAAAAGAGGGGTGGGGCAGGCAAAGATAATAGGTTCAAAAACAATGATACCTGCTGACTTGGTCAATATGACTCAAGAGCCTTAAAACTGTAATTGCCCTTCTGAGAAACTATTCTAAAGAAATAGTCGGAAACCTAGTCAAGGACCTCAAGGTCTTCTCTGCATGCTTATTTACTACAGGAAGATGGTACCCAAGTTGGGTATCAACCTAAGCTCCAACAATGAGAGGGATCAGCCAACAAATGATGATCCAGTCCAGGGGTCAGTAGACTATGGCCCTTGAGCCAATCTGTCTCTCCATCAGCTTTTGTAAATAAAGTTTTATTGGCACACAGTCATGACCATTCCATTATGTATTGCCTGAGGCTGCTTTGGAACCCCAATGGCAGAGTTGAGTTGTTGTGACAGGGACCACATAACCTGCAAAGCCTAAAATATTACTATCTGGCCCTTTAATAAAACGTCTTTTGGTTCCTGGTCAAGCCATATGAAAAAATGCCAGGCAAGCATTAACAATGATATTAATAAAGACGTTTTATTGACATACATATGTCATAAAGTTAAGTAAAAAGGTAGTATGTGAATTTTTGATATTAATAATAGTAGCTAACATTTGTTAAGTGCACATGGAGTTCTCAGAACTGTTAACATGGAGTTTACAAGGACTTCTTAATAACAGGAGAAAATGATTATGGTATAGTACCAGGCCAAAAAAAGCAGGATATAAAATGTTGATATTAGTAATAATTATATTTATTAAGCCCATATTAAACTCTGGGCACTGTGCTCATCACTTTACATATTATTTTACAGAGCCTTCAAAAAATGCCACTTGGAAGTTACTGTTATTTACAAATCAAGTATGGAGATACACGGAGCATAAGTGGTTTACTTTAGAGACCTACCTGGTTAGTGAAGGAGCCCGGATCCAAAGACAGGGAGTGTGCCTCTATGCAGAGAAAGGCCTAGAAGGAAATGGGGCAAATGTTAGCATGTGCATGTGGGTGATGGGAGGAGAGTTGGAGAGTTGAGGTTGTCTGTGGCTGGAAGAAACCGAGAACTTGGAAAATATCAGCCCAAGCAAGCGAGGTGTTGCTTTCCCACATAGCAGGACATCTGGGGAGGCCGCCATGTTGCATTGGAGGCTCTCTGACCCCACGAGAGACCTGCATTCAACCAGCCTGAGCACGGGAGTTTTGTCTTCAGGCTTGTCACTGGGGTCTCCTGGTGACTATCCCACTAGGTGGGTCATTTTCTGCATTCAAGGCCGAAAGAGGGGTCAAGGCCAAGGGCTAAAGGTGTAAGTTGACTGAGTGGTCCCTTTATTGAAGGATTTTCCTCCAACTTCCCAATAGCAGCTTTCACTTCTGCCTCATTGGCCGGAATGGGGTCACAGGATTATGAATGGTGGCAAAGCAGGCTGGGAAGTGAGGTTTTCCAGCCGGGCACATTGTGACACTGAACAAAATTGGGATTTTGTGAATCAGGAAGAAGGGCAGAATGGATAATTTGGAATCAACTTCTAGCGTCAGCCACATGGACAGTTAGTCGCCAATTTCCCTTTATTCTTTCTGGAATTTTCCTGAATAAATCTTGCTGAGTCTGAAGGCAGGGGGACTGAGGAGAGGTGGGAAGAGAAAGTGACAGGAGAGAAGTCATGTCTTAGTCCATTTGGGCTGCTACAACCCAATACTATAGACTGGGTGGATTGTAAACTAAGGAAATCTGTTTCTCACAGTTCTGGAGGCTGGGAAGTTCAAGATCAAGCGCTGGCATATTTGGTATGTGGCGAGACCTTCCTGATTCACAGACAGCTGACCCTGAGTCGCCCATGGCAGAAGGCATGAAAGAGGTCTCTGGGGTCGCTTCCTGTAAGGACAATAATCCCATGATAAATAAGATTGTGCCCTCATGACCTCATCGACTTTCAAAGGCCCTGTTTCCAAATACTGTCCCATTGGGGGTTAGGTTTCACCACAAGAATTTGGGGGGTGGGGACATGCATATTCAACCTATAGCAAGTAAGGAAGTCAGGGGAATCTTCTCAAGAAGACATTTTATGGGGTGACGGGTGAAGTGGGGGCCTCCAGCTTCCTTTGTTATTCAGGAGAGCCTCAAGTTTTGGGGGATTCATAAGAGAAGTCCCCAGACAGTCTGTTTGATTGGCTTGTCCCACTTGGTGTAGAAATGTGGACCACTGGGGCAAGCCCCGCCCCCTTCCCTGCACAGGCCAGTGGGCAGGGCCACAGCACATGGACTCAGCCATTGGGGCCCCCTGATAGGGCCAGGAGGCCAGGAGGCCAGTCTGGCAAAGGTGACTTTGGAAACGATAGTGGGTAGAATTTCACATGCATTAAACAATGTAGAGCAGACGAGTTCAGTGAGGGGCCCTCCGGTAGAAGCTTCTGGATCGGAGTCAACTCTAGATGCTTGTTTAGCATGTGCACATTCAAGACGTCATCCCAGCCTCTTGCTACCAGACTTCAGTCACCTGTGCCCTGAGGTGTAAATGGCTGTTATGGATACTTTCTTGAAAACAGGTGCGGAGAGCTTAAAGGTGGTGGGTGAGGAGGGAAAGCCCAGAGGTTGCTGGTGAGAAACCTGGATCTGACACTTTTCCAGCTGTGACTCAGTGTTTCCACCTGTCAAATGGGAACAAAGTTCAAGAAAGACCAGAGGAGGCCCTGGCATACAGCCTGTTGATGGTAGGTGCTAAATAAGTGTCTACTCTTGTGCTCTCTCCCATCCTTTCCCTAAAGAGAGTGAGAGTGGTGGGCGGGCATGTGGAGACTGGGGGCATGGGTCCCAAACTCAACAGACTTCCCCAGGGTCGACCTCACAGATGGGCCCGGAATTCCTTTTTTCTCCCAAAGCACCAGGTAACCAGGGCTCACCATGACTGACTCGGCTGTGCACCCTGGTCTCGGGACCCATCCTCAGGAGGAGCAGGGTCTTTCACAGTGCTGTTAAAAGGCGAAGCGGCCACTTGGAATGTCCTGCCGGTGTTTGCTGGGCAAGCCCCACGGCCTCAAGGCTGCCGACTCCGGTGAGCGAGGTTTCGTGCGCTGTAAACGAAAACTCGAGGTTTCTTCACGTTGACTGAGTCTCTCATTCATGCAGAAAATGAGACATGATATCAAAAGCACATGGGGCTCAGCGGTATTAGGCAGCCTTTATGGGCCTGTCAAGTCCTGGCGCGGGGAGGTGGAACTTCCTTTATCTGATATCTTTAGTAACTTTCTGACGATTAGGGTTCCTGGGGCCCAGGCCCCAACAGCTTTTCCAGGACAGGTAACAACTCCCTGGCTAGATGGGGCCAGGAAGCTAGTCCCTTCTCTGGGGCTGCCGAGTCCAGGGATTGGGTCTGTGTGTCTAACAGTGTCTTATAGGGGTGCCCTCATCCCCGACTAGGTCATCATCCTAGAGTCTAAGAGTCTCCCCGAGCTTGGATACACGGAAAGCGTCCACTCTGCCCCTGGGTGGGGTTACAGCCCTCCAGGGCTCCCGTTCCTGGCACAGACCTCAGACATGTCCCCTGGTGACAAACGCATTGATCGGGACAGGTTTGGGGCTCTGTTTCATGCTGGCTCTCCATGGGAAACGCAGAGGGAGCCCAGCACCCCCAGGACCAGAGGTTGAGAAAGAATAGCTCCTAGGAACGGTTTCCATCAGAGTCCCACGAATTCTATCCACAGAAATGCTGAACTTGGCAATGTGAGCTAGTGAATGGCCATGTTCATTGATGGGATTTGCCCATGTGCTGGCATGGGATCTGACCTGTTTTCCCTACATAGAGCTTGGTTCAAAAGGGAGGACTTTACATGCCTAACAAGGAGACTTTTGTACGGGTGACATCTGGGTGCTCTGAAGGATGGGACGCTGCATTCGTCCAGAGAAGGGCTGCATTTTTTAAAATTCTTCTTTTTAATGTTTTTTATTTATTTTTGAGAGACAGAGAGAGATAGCGCAAGCAGGGTAGGGTCAGAGAGAGAGGGAGACACAAAATCCGAAGCAGGCTCCAGGCTCTGAGCTAGCTGTCAGCACAAGCCCGACACGGGGCTTAAACCCACGAACTGTGAGATCATGACCCTAGCAGAAGCCAGATGCTCAACCGACTGAGCCACCCAGGCACCCCTACATTTTTTTTTAACTCACACAAAGTTGCGGTCCTGGCTGGCCCCCCGAGATGCTGGCACAAAGGATGTGAATAGAGGAAAACCTAGTAGCTAAACTGGAGTGTGCACTCCTCATTGCAAACTTTTCTTTTTATCTTTTCTTTTAATTTTTTAAAATGTTTTTGAGAGAGGAAGAGAGAGAGAGAATGTGAGCAGGGGAGGGGCAGAAAGAGACACACACAGAATCTGAAGCAGGCTCCAGGCTCTGTGTCGTCAGCATGGAGCCTGACATGGGGCTCCATGTGGGGCTCGAACCTATGAACTATAGAACCGTGAGATCATGACCCAAGCTGAAGTCGGACGCTTAACCAACTGAGCCACCCAGACACCCCAATCATTATAAAGCTTTTTTGACAGTGCAAACAGAACTCCAGGTCACTCTTACCTTTACCTCCACTTCTGTCTAAGATACTGTCTGCTGATCTCCTACCGGTATGCTCAAAATATACGCTCTCTTTACTACGACTTTTTAGTTCTCAAGTATTTTCATTGCCATTTGACAGATAAAAAAATTGAGGCTCAGAGAAGCTGTGTAACTCACCTAAAACACATGGCTTCCCATTGGTGGGCGTTAGGATTTGAACCCATGAGAGACTGACTCCATGGCCAACTTATTGGAAATCTTGGGCTGGCAGCTTCCCAGTGTCCCTTAAACAAAAGTGGCTCAGAGATGAGGGGGCCACCTTTTTAAAACACTGAAGATATATATGTATATGTGGTTGTATATATGTAATTGCAAAACACAATTTACATACAGGAAAGTACATAATCCATACATTTACATGTTAATGAATTATTGTAAGTTAACACTTCATCTAACTTAGGTTCCCTTATGAGTATCCGTCCCCCCCACCCCCACCATGCTTCCTCCCGGCCACTGCCACAGCCTGCTGGCACAACTGTGAACCCTATTCTCTTACAGAAGTCTCTTCCCTACTTTTCTTTTTTATTACCTAAGCAGATGTGCCTAAGCAGCGTAGCTCTGTTTTGCCTGTTTTTGAACTTCATAGAACTGGAGTTATACGGGACTCAGCTGTGTCTGGTTTCTATTATCCAACAGGCATGTGTGAGATTCACCTAGATTATCAGCAGTTTGTTTATTTTCATTGTGAGGCAGTGTTTTATTATGCGACTATTCCACAGCGTATTTGTCTATTCCTCTAGCGATGGACCTTTGGGTTGTTTCCAGTTCGGGTGTTATGACTCTGCTGCAGTGAAGACTCACACGTGTTCCTACGTCTCTATTGAGGGAAATCTCAGCATCATGGGATGTGCGTGTCCTAACTTTCGTAGGTGCTGACGGAATGTTTGCTGAAGTCAAGGGCCCACTTACACACCCAGCCGCAACGTGTAAGACGTCCAGTTGGTCCACAAGTTCACCAACCACTCTATGCATCGGTCTTTTTCACTCTAGCCATTTTGGGGGGTATGTAGGGATATCCCATTGTGGTTTCAGATACATTTTGTACGATTCTATTTGTTCTGGTGAAGCACAGATTAGCTTTCTTCAAGTAGATGGGATTCCCATGATAGCCAGTGAGGCTGAGAACCAAACGTCCTGCGTGGCCAGCATCCGGGGACTTCGTCCCACTGCTGTTCATACACAGGCGTAGACGGCGTTGAGGATTTCGGCGCTGAGCTCCCTGCAGTGTGCAAACAGGAGTGGCCTTGGGGAAAGTCCATGTGGGTGTTTGGGCTTCAGGATCAACAGTCATGTGTGCACCTGGGCATGGATGACAGTCTCGCTTCTTGGTGGCCCTCTGCCGGCTCTCTACCCTCGCCCCAGCCATTCCTGTCATTTCCTTATCCCGATTCTCTGAGTCACCCAAGATTTCTGGGGGCCGCTGACAGTCATAGCGGTTGCTTTCTGGGCACCAATCTGGGCGGCTTCGGTTTCCTCAGTGAAAAGAGGGGAATTGGGGAGATCAAAGGCGACAAGGCATGTAAGCCCTGGCACCGTGCCTGGCACAGACTCGCTGCTCGTTTACCAGGCTGAGACTGTGGTGTGGCAAGTGAGGTATGTGGGGTACAGAGTGAAAGGCCCCCGTCTCGGGTGCCGCCCCCACACTTGCGCGACCCCCAGTGTGAAGGTCTCCTTACATTTCCACCTTGGGCATCTCACTTATGTTCTTAGTCCGGGCCCTGCTCAGCTGCGAGGTCCCGCTGATCCTCTGACCGTGGCCTTCCACAGAACTTTCTCTAGAGTGTGCTTTTCGAATCTCTCATTATGAATCTTCAGCGGATTCCAAACCCAATTTGAGGATGTGTGACGCAGCACTCATAAAACATGATGTGGAACAGGACAGAAAACATTAACGTTCATCCTGTGCAGTAGGGTAAGCGTTGGTTCCGGAATCTAGGTCTCGGTGGTACCGACGCACAGGTGCACCAGGTCATGATGTAAAGCGCTTTGCTCACCGTGAGTCCCAGTAAAAAGGAGTTTTGAAAAACGCCATGCTGTGACCTCTGCACCATTGTTGGTGCCCAGAACACCACCCACTTCTGCTTCTGCCCCCCTCCTTCACCTGGCAGGGTATTCCTGCCCCTCAGACATCCTTGCCCGAGCCTCCTCCCCTCTGAAGCCTGCCTTGACTTCCTCAAGCAGAGGTCATCTCCTGCTGCTGGTGTCTCTGCCAATGCCTTGCCCACAAGAAGGCAAATCGATACTGACGGCAGAGCCAGACTGCACGGGTTCTGATCTCAGCCTCTGTCGTAAGTACTAGGTATGCGACTGGGGAAACGCACTTGTGCTGTCCATGTCTCAGTTTCCCCGTTTGTAAAATGGGGATGCTAATGATAACCCCTATCTCAATGGGCTGATGTATGGACCAAATGAGCTAATGCAGGAGGAGTGCCCACACCAGCCCCTACTCTGCTCTCAGGGGCTCGGCCAGTGCTCACAGTCCTCGTATTTACAGCTGAGGCTCTCACATAGTGGTCGCTTCTCTGACTTTGGGTGATTTGGTGTCCTGTCTGCCTGCCGTCCTGCACTGGGGTTCGTTGTGGGGAGGGTCTGTGTCTGGTTCTCGCTCACAGCCCCAGGCCCGGTATACAGCAGGGGCAGCCAAGTCCTAGCCTTCCTCACCTTGAGTGACGTCTACCCAGGATGCGCTGGGCAGCTCAGAGTTTGCCCCCGGCTGCCTCGCTAGGCCCCAGGTCCCATCGTCAGTACCTCTGGGTGCCTCAGTAATGGTCACTGCTTGGTGCTCTTGGACAACAAGGTTGGCCAGCCAACGGCCTGGAACCTCCTGGGGGGTGAGCGTGAGGCAGAGGAGGCAAAGGCTTGTAGGGCCCTGTTTCTCTCTCCCTGAAACGTTGTCACTTGATGCTGCACAGCTGGGCCAGACTTTATGGGAGTAAATAACAGAAATTACAAAACTAGGAGGGGGAGATGCCCAATTCATGGGATTCCCACAAAGATTCTCTGAAAGAAGAGCACAAAGATGATCATGCATAATGGGTGTGAGCTCCCAGTAGTGGTGGCCCCATCTGGGGGTCCTCCCTGTCCTAAAAGCCTGCCTCCACCTTTAAATCTTCTAGATGAATTTCCACCAGACACCAGGGAGGATCCATGCTCTGCTCGGAGGATTGGCCTGGCCCTGGAGTTCACCCCCGCCTTTGGGCAGTCGGTCTTTGGGCTTCCATAATCCCTGAAGTTCATTTCCACACGCTGGATGATTAGGTCAAGTTTAAAAAAGATAAGTGTGGATGCATGTGCACTCATGTGTGTGTAGGTGTGTGGGTGTTTGGCAGACCAGAGGGACTTGAACAGGACAGTTTGGGATGAGGTTGGCCACACCAACTCAGGTCTTCTTCCAGATTTCCCACTGCGGTAAACATGAAGGGATAGTTCTTTCCAGTCATCCTGCAGACACCTGGGGCCATATCCCCCCAACCCCCAAACATAAAGCCATCTGTGAATGAACACACACACATACACACACACACAGCAAACACTACCACAATAGCACGTGTATGATAGATTTGTGCATCACACATACATCTATCCATACCCAAAACCGTCACATAAACCCACATACATGTAACCACATGTACACACAAATATGAGAACATGAGCAAACCATACACACACAGAGACACACATTTACCTGTATCTCTTTCACTGACAAATATTAATTCTCAGAGATCAAACAGTCTAGAATATACTAAGGAGTAAAGACATTTCCCCAAATGCACCTCATCTTCACAGACTCCTGCTCTCCAAGGGAAAGTGTTCAAAGTGTTAATCAAGGTGGCCTCAGTGTCCTTTAGTCCTTCTTTGGCCAGTCCCAGGCTGCCAGCTGGGATTCGTCTGTGTAAGGAACTGTTCCCCATCTCAGAGCCACATGCACTTAGAGCTTGAGGAAGACCAGGTCGAAGTTCAAAATGAACTCTAATTTGCATCTCAAAGCAAGTCATCTCCTGAGCAGGGCATTCTCCTGAGAGTGGAAGGGATGGAGGCAGCATGTGGATTTATGATCCTTCTGTACCAGCAAAACCCTGGGATTTCTGCTTCTATTACACAGATAGTCATTAAAACTTAGACGAATAAATGAGTGAATGAATCCTGTAACAGAGGTTTTGGAATCCAACAGATGTGGGCTTGAATCCTTGCTCTATGTTTGTGGGAACTTGGGCAAGGCACTTAATCTTTATGAGCCTAAGATCCTCTATTGTAAACAGACATAATAATACTGCACTAGTTAAAGATGAAGCTATCATAATAAAACAAAGAGCTGTCAAAATAACAGTTGCTCCAAAAAAGTTATATCTACTTCTCTTTCATGCATCACTCCTGGGTGAATGACCAAAGTCGATAGGCAGTTTTGTTCATGTGGTCATTCCAGGACCTAAATTCCTTCCATCTTGTTGCTCTGCCTCCTCTGGGCCATTGTTTTCATCCACGTGGTCAAAACCAACATGCAGGGAGGAAAGAAAGAGAGAGAGAGAGAGAGAGAGAGAGAGAGAGAGAGAGAGAGAGAGAGAGAGAGAGAGAGAGATAAGTAAGGGACTTTTGGAGTGAAAAAAAAAGACAAAAAATTGCACAAATAACTTGCAGTAACATCCCACTCATCTAAATGTAGTCACATGATCAGACTAGCTGCAAAGGAGCCTGGTACATGTAGTTCTATAGCTGGACAACCATGTGTTCAGCTACAATTCTCTTTCTGTTAAAGAAGGAGAGATTGCTCTTTGGTGGATACATAGCTATCATACCACAAATCACTCTGCTGGATGGCTGTGGTGAGGACTAAATCGGGGAATGTGAATCATTTGCAAAGCACAGGGCCCAACATACAGTCTGCCCTTGAGAAATGGGAGCTATTATTTAATAATTTCAAAGGAATTCTTTTAAAATGAATATTATAATAATGTAATCGGATGCCCATTTACTTGGTCCTTTGGTGGGGCGGGGTGGTATGGAAAAATCAAATGTTTGGACAAGACTCAGGGAATATATGGCCAAGAAGGCAAAAGCCCCTTGTAGGGTGTGACACCTGCTTCAGGTACATCTCAAGGTGGAGTCTTAAAAGAGGTATAGGCAGCCTAGAGATGTCCCTCAGATATGGGGATCTAAGGATTTGGCAATGGCGGGAAGCCATTGTGATGAACTTCAGGCAATGTGAATTCGTTCTCATGCCCTTGCTAAGAGCTGCTCATCACAACCAGGAGTAAGTCTTCAGGACCACGAGGCAGAAAGCCAGCAGGACATGTGTGGTGGTGGGGAAGGCTGCATGATGTAGGGAGATACCTATGATCTGATAGTTTCAGTCCTGGGCGAATCTCACCTGAGTTTCGTTTTTGCCCATGCACAAAACAGGGACCCAAACAATTCTTACTCGAAGGGGTGGCTATGAGTCCAAAGCAAGATAATGGGTGTGCTGTAAATTCTGAAAGCCTCTACAGATGTGAGGAATTAGGGTAATTAAATAAAAGTGGGGGAAATCCATCACCCACAGTCAGGTGTGTCCCCAGCCCTGCTTGGGCTCATGTGGTGGGTGGGTGGAGCCCACTTACCTGTCCAAGAGAAATGCCTCCCCGTCCCCCCCGGGAGTGGCAGCAAAGCTGTCAGTCTTAATCAGAACTTCCTTTCTGGGAGCGGCTTCCTCTGTGTCACAAACTTGGCACAGTTCAAACCTCTGCTTCAAGAGTTATTTTCCTTGGGTTTTGCAAATCCTCTTTTACCCGGAGGAGACAGAAAGCTCCACATTTCTTTCCACCTGGAAATCACCACGGTTCTAAGGCTGTCCTTGTTCCCCTGCTAAAGACATATTTGTGTGTCTACACCCCGCAATTTTCCCGTGTAACTTTCATTAAAGTTAATTGGCGTCACAAGATTAAGGCAGGCAGCAAGAGACAAAGAAGTCAGTGCCAAATTGCGCCTGGCCAGGGTGCCGGGAGTGACAGGCTTCTGGGGATGGGGGGTGGCAACACCAAGTGGGAGTCCCAGGCTTTGCTTTGGGGGGATTTCTGTAGAAGGGGCTGCAGAAGTGCATTGTGGGAAAAGCCATTGACCAGAGTTCAAGGTTAAGACTGGAGACTCCTTCTCTAATGCAAAGTGGGCCTGGAAGGTGTTTTGACCCCTTTTTCTCTTTTACAGTAGTTGGCAATAGTAAGACATATTACAGTCGTGATAGCGACCATTCATTGGGTGTCTAATGTTCTCCTCTCTGAGTTCAGGGCTGCTCTTGCCTTGGATTCTCGTGGCCACTCTATGAAGGGTATGCTTATCTTCAGGTTGAGGCTCAGAGATGTTTGTGATTAGCCTGAGCTTACACAAAGAGTCAAGAGTGGAGATAATGTTCAAGTTGCTGTCATCTGACTTCACAGCAGGACACCGGACTGAAAGTGTGGTGGGAAGGGAAGCCTTCCTTCCCTCAATCACTCTTAGTTGATGCCACATCATGTGGAGAGACCCTTCTGGGCAATCTGGGCTGGCTGGGTGTCCAGGACCCATTCTCTGCTGGGCTGACATTTGCAGGGTCTGTGAAAACATGGCATGGGGAGGCCAGCACTCCCCATGGGTGGTCGGGGTTCAGCAGCCCCCACCTTCCACAGCAGACGGTGGGCTCTCTGGAGCCCAGAGTCCATAGAATGCACTACTTCTAAACCCTTGTGCATACAGGCACCCATTTAACATTAAAAAATGCAAAATAATTTTAGTGTCTATTAATTGAAAAACAAAATTATAAAAAAGATGATACTCTCATTTTAAGAATGTTTAGAAATAGTTCTCTATTTTATTTATCACACCTATGCAAATTAATAATGATACAGATAAAATAGACAATTCACGGGGGGAATGCAAATGGCCAATACCTATAGGAAAAGATGATCAATCTCACTAGTAATCAGAGAAATGCAAATTAAAACAACAATGAGAATCATTTTACTTATCAGATAGGCAAAATTAAAAGTTCGATGCTATCTAGTATTGTCTAGGGTGTAGAGAAATGGTTACTTTTATCTATTTTGTGTTCATGGGAGTAGATAGAAATTATTGGAGGGGAATCGAATTGGAGGGAAATGTTAAAATGTAATGTGTGTCTGTGTGCATGCACACGCACACACACACACATCGGGGTCACTTCTTGGTGACTTTCTCTGGCACACAAGATGAGATGAACACTGAAGCATTATATGAAATAGCAAAACATTGGAAATAAGCTAAATGCTTATCAATGCAGGGACGATTACACAACAAATGGAATATTTCTACAACGGAATATCATGCAGCTATTAAATTGAGTTAGCAGATCAATACATACTGTTGAGTAGAATGAACAAGAAAGTGGCAGAATGCTAACGCACCCTGTGATATTATATGGCGGCCATGAGAATGATCCAAGTGGCATCATAGACAGGGATCCTAGATATTGCACTTTCAGACCCATCCCTATGTTTGAGTCAAGGCCATGCTTCCCATTCGCTGCTCTCCTGCCATGACTGGGTATGGGAAGAATATTAAAATAAAGAATGTTAAAATAAAATTTAAAAGACCCAGGAGACACGGGACTCCTTCAATGGCCAACTTTGTTCAAGGGATCCTCAGCAGAATTCTAGGCTGCTTCCACTTACCCTTCTTTCTTTTCCTTCCTTGGGTCTGCCTTGCAATGGTCAGCCTCCCAGAATTCCTCCTAAGTCCACTCTTTTCCCTTCTTACACCACACCTACCGGATAGCCTCTCCTACAGGCATCTACCTTAATGAAAATTGTACCGCCTAGCCTTGTGTTGGTATCTACTTCTTGGAATACCCATTGCATATCATTAATGCAGTAGCTCTCAAAATTCATCATGCCCTCGAATCACCCAAAGATCTTGATAAAACACATATTGCTGGCCCAGCCCTGGAGTTCCTGATTCAGTTGGTCTAGGATTGGGTCTGGGAATTTGCACCTGAACCAGTTTCCAAGTGATGCCGACCAGAAAGGACCACACGTTAGGAACCATTCTGTTACCATATAACACACACAATTTAAAAGATATTTTTTACAGATTTGGCTAACATTTGTAAACATGAGGGAAAGCATCTGGGATGCACCACAGCGAAGTGACACCAGGATCCTTCTCTGTGGAGGTCAACAGGATTGAAATCAGTATGTTGTGGCGGTTAAGAGCATGGCCTGGGTTGAGATCCCAGTTTTCCAATAGGGTGGCTCCTCAGTCTCAGGCAAGTTCTCAACTTTCCTGTGCCTCAAATTCCTCATATGCAAAATGTTGATAACAATAGTAGCAATCCCCAGGCTTGTCTAAAGGGGAGTTGAAGTTAATATACATAAAGTACTTAGAACAGTTATCTGGGACAAGTAGGTACACAACGTGAGCTATTTTATTCTTTTTCAATGAAATGAATGGTGAAGGGGCCTTTCATTCTGAACTTTTTGCAACAAGAATTAGGCATATTGTATAATTAAAAATTTTTAAATAAAAGGAAGAAAGCTCATTGTGCATATATGTGCATTCGAGGCATACCCTGTATTCAGTCTGTATGCAATATTTGGTTACCAGTGGAAGGCAGAGATTTCTTGTGAGATTTTTTCCCATCTTCCACCCTCTGAGGGCCTCAAACCCATAAGTTATGAACCTTTAAAGAAGTCAACTACCACTGCCTTGTTGGCCATAAGTTATGAACCTTTAAAGAAGTCAACTACCACTGCCTTGTTGGCCAAGTTTTTAAAAATTAGTGTAACCCAAATAGAAATCAGTCTCTATGTGACCCAGTCTATACAGGATCATATTTAAAGAAGCACCATCCATCAGCCAGAAGTAATTAAAAGGGAATTCCAAATTTGACTTACATCATCACAAAAACATGAAGGGAGATCCATTGAATACCCTCAGCAACAGATCCTAAAGTGCCCCTTTCTCCCTCACCCCAGGGAAAGGCGGGGGCACTTACATGTTAACAATTAAGGGAGTTGGTCCCTGTCACACCAGATTCATCAAGAAATCAGTTTAATTAAGTCTGAGTGTTAACAGCCGTCCTGATTTTAAAGCGAGCAACTGCTACTATGAAAGGTCCCCTTTCCCTGGGCACATAATCCTATTTGAACATTGAACTATTGGCCATGAAACCTTCCTGCATTAGGCAGATTACGAAGTAAATTGTGTCCCACTCAGCAGTTGTCAAGGGGTGAAAAGCTTGAATAATCTTCCTTTTTTGTTTGTTTGTTCTTCTACATTTCTTCATCCATTGATTTATTTAACACTTATTTTAGGCATACTCTATTCTGGATGTGAAGGTGGAGGATGTACATGTCACCTGAAATGGTTCTCACTCCTCCATGTATGACATTATAATTATTTCCATTTTTCAGATGATTAATCTGAGGCTTAGGAAGTCAAATAAAAATTCCCTGAAAATCCCTGAGCTCATCAGTGGCCGAGCTTCTGGGATGTTTTCACTGTTGTAGCTCTTTTGCTGGACTAGAACACAGCAAAGCAAAGCTCAGTTGTGCTGCTCACCATCTGGATGATATTGAGAGTTTCTTAATGTCTCTAAGCCCCAGTTTTCTCATCTATGGATGAGACCATTAATACCTGGTGGAGGGGATTTTTGTGGAAATTAAATTGGATTATAGAAGCGTTTTCCTGTCCCAACACCTATACGCAGTAGGTATATTGTGAGCCTTGCGACGTACGGGTTCATTTTTCCAAAAAGAGAGCCATGACCCAAATTACTATGGCCGATTTTGAAGATGTGTTTGCTTAGTATTCATCACAACCTCCTTCTAGCTTGTCTTTTTGTCTTACAGGTGCTACAGGGCGAAAACCAAAACCACACTTTCCAGATTCTCTTGCAGCTAGGAATCTGCATATGATCTGAGTTCCGCCAAGTGGATGTGCCACCCAAATCCCAGAAATGAAGAAAGCCACGGAAGCTGGTGGCCATGCATGGGAAGATGAGATGGGCCGTTGAGTGGAGCACAGGCATCTGTATTTGGACCCAGCTGTGGTGGAGTTTGTGGAGTTCATTGCTCAGTATTGTAGGTTCCGATGAATGGGTTTGATGGTATGGCAGTCCTGCGGTGTGGCCGTTGCTTCTACAAAGTGGGACCTTGGCTACAGTATGTCTCGTAGCATCCAAATCTGGTTTTCTAGCCCTCCCGGAGGCTCTGTGGACTGCTTAATCCTCCTTAATAAATTCCTTTCTGCTTAAACTAACCAGAGCTGAGTCTGTTCTCCAGAAATAATATTCAAAGGCTGACATATGATCAACCAGGAATAGGCTGTTAGAAATGTCAACCTTGAGTGTTCAAGTTGTTCATTATCTAGTGGCCGGCTCTCTGAACTAATATAATTTTAAATAAATAATATGTTTCCAGGCTGCCCTATCAAGGAGAAGAATTAGATGGATGGGGAACAGAGATAGTTTCTGAATTTTCTCTTGACTTTGCATTTAAATTATTTCGACAATCTGTAGTAATTTCCAACTAGTAGTTACAGATGTTCTTGGAGACATTGACTGCAAGTATGACACAGATATTTTAAAATTTAAAAACAAAGTTACAAAAAAAAAGGTAAAACTCAAGTTATCATTCTACAAAACAGTGGAGGAGATTTTCATGTCCCCAAGCAGCAAACCATATGTATAGTTAATCTTTCATATTGTTCTAATTGCTTGTTTTCAATGAAAAACCAAAACATGATCTTTGAACAAGATTAACAGGGATTCTGCATGACAAAGAAATAGTGTGAGGCATCTCACGACAATCCAGAGCAGAGACAGAGAATGGCTTCTGCTGTCAACCGGTCCAGATCCCAAATCTTCCCATCCTGAGTGATCCTGGATGAGGACAGGTATCTACCTGGATTACTTTATTGTCTGGGAAGAAGCAAGTGAGACAATGTATGGGAATGGGGCCAACATGTAATAAATACCCAACTCATGGTGGATCCCTCTTCTTGTCTTCCTCTTACCTATTTCTTTTTTATTTTGTTTTATTTTAGTATAATTTTTTGTCAAATTAGCTAACATACAGTGTGTAAAGTGTGCTCTTGGTTTTTGGGTAGATTCCCACGGTTCATTGCTTGCACACAACACCCAGTGCTCATCCCAACAAGTGCCCTCCTCAATGCCCGTCACCCATTTTCCCCTCCCCCATCCTCCCAACCTCTTACATATTTCTGTAAATAGAGAGATACAACAGAACCAGTTGTTATACATCTGAAATATGTGTGAATCGAGTCTTGGACCATCAAATCCTCTCGATGGTGTATTTATACACACACACGCCCATGCACACACAAGCGCTCACAATTATGGTTTTTGGTTTTTTTTTTTTGGCTTCAAGGCATTTAGATAAATGTATGATAAGCAGGGGACCTTCCATCTCTGCATGTCTGGAAAGGGTCCTTATCGCTGTCTTAGACCTTAAGCTTTCACATTGACTCCTAATTGGCACCTCTCTGGTCTACTAAGCCGGGAGGCCACAGAGCGAATGGATTGCACCTGCTGAGTGGCCCCTTGAGCAGATCCCCCACTCCGGGTGTGGGGCGCACGGGGGAAGGACAGAGAGATCCCTGGCCCTGCTAACCGCCTCCACCGTATTTCTTCCTTAGACAGACAGAGTTGTGTCGCTGTCATTGTCACTACAAGTCATTTTTCACAGCACTGCTACTAAGCAAACGCTGAAGGGAAATAAAGGGGAGATAAGAAGGCAAGAAGGTCAAGGGTGCGTGTTGTAGATGACCACCTTTTGCCACGTCGAGGTTGCCCTGATTTTGCAAAACTCTCTCTTCCTCATTGAGTTAGCCGTTTCTACCCTGGAACCAACAGCTCTTTTTCAAAAATAAAAGCTGAGTAAGAAGCTTGGCTGGATTCGTAGACCCAAGTTTTCCCCGGGTTAGGTTAGCTATAAATTAACCAGTTTGCAAAATATATAAAGAAATGAACTGCTTTGTTCCGAGCTATCTCCAGTGGGGCTCTGGCTGCTTGCTATGAAGCTGGGTGGACGTTCCACTGGCCAGAGCTTTTATAAATACTAATGAATGACATATTGAGAAAAATTGTACCTACAAAAGCAAAGACTTCTTCCATGCAAATCAGGCCCCAATTCCCCACAGATAAGGATCTTTTTGATGGAACACATGCAAAATCTCCAGCTCTTAATTCTTTCATTAGTATTCCAGGCAGATGGTTGCCAAATAACAGAGAAAACTGTCTGAATCGCTGTGTCTGAAACCTAATATTGATTTGTTTAATAGTGTCAGGAAGTCAAAATTCACAAATCTCCTGTCGATTGTTTATGAGGCAGTTAGCAGAGAATTGGTTGCCCCTGCTTAATTAATAACTCATTACTGAAATTTGATTATATGCTTGAATGCTTTAAACGGGTTCTAACACAGCGTCTGCAAAGCGGTGTAGCGACAAGGTAAGGCAGCTCCGGAAGCTGCCTTTTGAGGCTTCTGCCATTAGAATTTTCCGACAGTCATACGACACAGGCCTCTTTTGGCTTTCTCTCCGCGGTCAGCCTCCCTGGTGTTCATATGTTCCTTTAGAAGGTGTTCTGGGACCATGGGAGCTCAATAGAGGGCGGGTCTGAATTTGAGGTGGAGACATTTCTCGAAAAAACAGCAGACGTGAACCGAATATATCGGTCACTTGATCAGAAGGGACGTATACGTGATATTGTCTGCGGGTGTGCAGATTCTACAGAAAGGAGTGAGTTTCCCTTGTGGGAAGATCGGAAATGCTTGATCCGTTAAGTGTTGTTGTTTCCAAAAAATAGGAATTCCTCGTGGCTAGTTGCCACACGTAGACAGCAGGGCGGGGGCAGAGCCCAGGGGGTCCAGGCACCATCTGACCTTGTGCTCTGAGGCTGGGGGTTTGCAGGGAGGTGCTGGGGGGCATGGCCACGTGCCAGGGACAGAAGGGGGAAGATTAGAGCCCCCGTTAAGGTAACGTCGGTGCGTCCGGGTGTCTCTGCTGTATCTCTCGATTAAAATCATGCCTTTGGGAGATAACATATCTGATGGCTGGGTTTCGAGAAGGCATTCCTAGCCTTGCCCTGTTCTGTGCCCCTCCAGCGGTGGGGGAAGCAAGGGGAGGGGGGTGTTCTTCTCACCAAAGCATTTCCCTCTAGTGGATCATGGGGGTCAAGTTTGTAGGCTAGCCCATGGAGGGTGATTTAGCTCACAGCAGACGAACGCTGGTAACTGGCGTGTGTCTGTTGAACAGTCCCGCAGTTCTGTTCTAGACAGAAGGGGACTCTTGTGGGCCGGGCCGAGGGCCCTCCAGAACATCCCTGCCCCGTTTTAGAGCATTGTTATTCTGGAAAAAGTGAAAGAGTACATTCGAAATTCCAAACAAGTGATTCACAAGTAAGCTTCGGGAAGCCAACCCTTTGTCATCCAGGGCCGTCTGTCTGCAAGCCCGCACAGGGGTTAGAAAGGGCTCCAGACGTGCTCACAGAGGCCCCGTGAGGTGGTGAGGCTCCGAGGATCTTACAATCTGACTGCCCCTAAGAGGGTGAAGAGCTGCTTTGGGCAGAGCTCAGAAAATCCCTGAGAGGGGACACGCAATATGGCTGCAGGGTTTCAGGGGGAGGAAAGGACACGGCCTGCTGGTTCCGCCATGGGAGGCTTCTGGGAGGAGGTGGGCGCGGAACGGGGCCCGGAAGGGTGGTCAGATTTCGTGGCGGGGCGGTGGTGGCGCATTCCAGGCGGGCACAGGAGTAGGCTGGTCAAAGGTAGGTTTGGGGGACCGCGACTGGCCAGGCCAGCTGGCAAGGAGGGTAATATGACCGGCCCGTCTCCTGCCTGTGATCTTAATTGAACCAGTCAAGCCTTCAAAATGAACAGTTGATCATTTGATTAAGAAGGGCCTTTGACTCCTTCAAGACCCACGGAGACTGATTTTTATCAAAGAGGAGCAGCAAGGTTTGCATGGAGGAGTGCCCCCCACATTCAGGAGGGGGGGTCTTCGTGGCTCCCAGGGGCCAGCCTGAGCCACTCCTGCTCACTGAGCGCCCCTCAGTCTCGTGGGTGTTCAGGCGGGGGGCCGGGAGGGGGTGGTTGGGTCCCACCGCCATGGTGCCTCCTGCCCAGAACAGGAGATTTGAGCAAGCCCTGCTTCCAAAGTAAAACTTGTGTTTCTCCCAATGGCCTCCGATCAGGACCCTCCCCAGACGTCTCGGGGTTGGCGTGAACCAGCTCCAGTGCGAGGCGAGTTTGCCCGTGTCTGCCACCGAGCTGATTTGTCAAAGGGCTCTGAAGCATTTTTGGTTACCCAGAAAAAAAAAATGGAGTCCACTTTTTTAAAGTTCTAATTTATTATGCTTGATTACGCAGCTGGAATGGAAGGTAGCTGCTGTTTGTAGTTAAATAACTCCTCACAATTTCTTAAAGAAATGATCTTCAAAGCTTTAACGGGTCAGTGGCTCAAGTACAAAGGAAAGATTGATTTTCATCCTCCCACCTTTGTTCCCAGAGTTTAAAACAGACACGTTTGGGTAAATTAGTTTGTCTATGTTATTAATGGAAGAAGTTATTAAACTCCCATAAATATACGGTGGTATCTTGCTTGAGATGCTGGATTTGCTTTAAGGAAAAAAAAAAAAACCCTCAGAAAGAAAATATGGAAAAGCCCAGGAAGGCCTGTTGGTTATTTTAAAATTTCATTTCTAGATATGAATTTGGATCAGGAAGCGGAAGAAGAAGGCTGGCTCCAGATATGCCCTGAGTGGGGGGATAAACGCCCAAGGAAGGAGACCCCGTACTTTTTTTTTTTTTTAAGAATCACTGAATTTAATGGAAAACATTCAGAGGCTGGACTATCGGAGTGGGGGAGCCTGTAGGTGCAGGAAGATCTTTTTTCCACCAGGAAGGGGATGATAAAGGACCAGGCAGCTGCTCAACAGGAGGGGCTGGTGAGCGTTTGATGGGTGGACGGAAACGTCTTTGCTGCCCAAGGGACCTTTCGGGGAGGGGGCTGGGAGGTGACTCCCCTGAGTGAGGGAGGCCGCCCCCAACCCGGATCCCGGGCCAGCGTGTGAGGGAGATCCAGCCACCAGACTCACTCATGGGGAACCCCGTCCAAAGAGGCTCAAGCCTCCAGTCTGCTTGTACATGTAACGCACCCCTCCCCCACCCCTGGTACAGCCCTTCACAGTTTAGAAACCCCTGACGTTAGCGTCTCCTTTGAAGCTCAAAGTGACCCTGGGATGTTGCAATCCTGGTTTTGCAGGAGATGAAGGTCAACCATAAAATATTCCCGCGCCCCTGAGTAGAAAAGTAAAATAAAATCATTTGAAAAGTAAAGAGGAAAGAAGAAAAACAAAATCATTGTCAGATGATATTTACCATGTTGGAATTTTGCTTTTTAGATCTTCTCCACAGCCACACGAGTGTGTGCGTGTGTGCGTGCACACACACACACACACATTCACATGCAGTTACACATACATACCCACACATACTGTGTGCCGGGCACTATGATAAGTGCTTGTTACATATTCATTTATTTACTCTTCAAAACAACTCTTACCTTCATTTGCAGATGAGAAAACTGTAGCACAGAGAGGTTTTGACTTGCCTAAGGTCACACAGCGGCAGTGAGAGGTAGGATTTGAACTTTGGCTGATTCCACCACCTGTCCTATGTGCCTAACCACTCTGCCTTTGGCACAGGTGAAATCATGCCGTATCTACGATATCGCATCCTGCCTCTTTCCCATTCAGTATTATCTTGTGAGCATTTCTGGTGCGCATCCAACGCGATTCTACTAAAATGATTTTCAGTGCCGCATCCGAGCTGGGGAAGTCTTGGCGAGCTAGAATGAGCTGTCCTGTGTGGGGTCCTATGAGCTGGGACTGGAGTTGGGGTCCCCGGGCTCACAGGTGAGCACTCTCCTCATTATGCTCAGTGTAGAGACAGTGACAAAATGAAACAGGGTCTGAAAGCAGTCTGGATGCATGGTCAGGTTCAGAAGTGGTGCTGGGGTCTGCAGGGCCTGCTGAGGCAAGGCGGACAGCCCTGGGATCGACTATATTTCCTGCCACCTAGTGTCCCTGTATCAAACCCTGTGTGAAAAATTCACTTCTTAAGTCCAAGACTAGAAAGAGCTCTGTATTCCTCAAGTAGCTAAAATGCTTCCTTGCTTTCCTCCTTCATAATCATTTTTCCCTTTTCCCATTTCCCTTTTGCCACCAGGAGGCTCAGTGTTAAATCTGAAGCCAAATTAGGGCAACCATGTGGTCCTTTATGACCTGCCCACTCCTCTTTGCTTTGTTCCTTGTCTTGATGGTCTATTTTATTTGCATTTGGTCTGTTTCTGTTTCATGTTTACATGTTGCCATGGCAAATGTTACAAAGTCTCCTCCAACAGCAACCTCCCTTGTGCAACCTTCATCTGCTAGGGACTGGCATCTCTACACCATGGGGAGAGCTGAGAACAATAATCTCGAACATTCTAAGTGAAATAGGTCAGTCTGAGAATGACAAATATGATATGATCTCACTCATATGTGGGATTTAAGAAACAAAACAAACAAGCAATGAGGGAGGAAAAGAGAGAGACAAACCAAGAAGCAGACTCATAACTACAGAGAACAAACTGCTGGTTACCTGAAGGGAAGGGAGTGGGAGGCATGGGAAAACTAGGGAATGAGGATTAAAGAGTACACTTATCACAATGAAATAAAATAAAATGATAAAAAATCTCAAACATTCAACTCCGTGCTGTGTTACTATTTATAAAGCTCCCGAACAGCCACAGTCCCAATTAATCATCCTCCCAAGCATCCTGGAGGGGAGGGGGGTGGGAAGGGGAAAGAATGACCATGGTTCGCGTCATTTTACAGCTGAAGAAACTGAAACTCGCAGGAGAAGGGGCTTAACCAAGGCCACAGCCAAACGTCCCTCCACTCCCTGCGACGTCTCTGAAATGCACCGTGAAGCCTCAGTGCAGAAATGGGAGCGTCTTTCCCTTCCCCTCTCCCAACCTCACACGTCCCTGTGTGGGGGCTTTTCCCACGTGCAGTACGTGTCGTGCTGTTGGCGTGCGAGTTGCTGGAGGTATCACACCAAGGAACATTTTTATGTTTTGAAGGTTGTATATTTGTTTTCATGGGTTACGGTGAGTGAAACTGGATTTTCATTTCCGATACTAATGTGATGCATTCTTTTAAAACGGGTGTGTTAAAGTTATTAAGCACAAAGCAAATCAATGTAAAAGAAAATTCTGAGTAAATAATAAAGGACAGTCATGCAGATATGGCCCAAATGATGAGATGGCCGTGTTCGGGGCTCACTGCTGGCCTCTGACCACATTTGTAGATAGGATACTAGTCTCGTAGGTGAGGTTCTAGAAGACCAAATCATTCTCCAGGTCCAGTGGAATGAGTCCCCAATATAAGAATTTCAGGCCAGGGGCCCCCGGGTGGCTCAGCTGGTTAAGTGTCTAAATCTTGATTTCAGCTCAGGTCACAATCTCATGGTTCGTGAGTTTGAGCCCCGTGTCAGGCTCTGTGCAGAGAGTAGAGTCTACTTGGAATTCTCTCTCTCCCTCCCTTTCTGCCCCTCCCCCACTCACAGTCTCCCTCCCTCTCTCTAAACAAACAAACAAACAAAATGAATTTGAGGTCAGCAGAAGTAAGATTCCTTAGGTCTCAGGCAATCCACACTTCAAATCAAATAGCCGAGGACCAAGTAGTGGCAAGAAATTCGAGTAAGCTTCCCCTTAGCAGGCCCGGTAATCCCACTGCACCTCCATTTGTTCATCTGATAAATGGGTGGTCTTTGCTTGGTCAGGTTAAAGTTGGGGCTAAGTCCCCCAGCAGTTCACGCTGCGAGGTTTCACCTTCTTCTTCTCAGCAGGCCCAGCGGTATGAGATGATTCAATCTCAGAGACATGTAGTTGCAAAGGGCCAAGGAGAGTTAGCTGTGTGAGCCCCTAGGAGCTGTGCCCACACTCTGTATGCCATAGGCGAGGTGTGGTCTGAGCCTCGGTTTGCTCATCTCTGGGGCGAAAGGTGAGGAATTAAGTCAGGTCTGGCAAATACATAGGAGCAGCACGGAGCTCTGTGTGTAGACAAATTTCGAGGCCACACCCAGGCTCCGTGGAAGCAAGCAGCATATAGGTGACGGCATGATCGGTGGCACAGAAACAGACCCAACAGGCAGGATCCTCTGGACCCCTCCGGTCTTGGGGCCTATGACCATGCTCTCTAATTCTAGTGGTTTCCAGTTGTCCTGAAGGCGGCTCCTACAGTGAGCCTGCCCAACTGTCTTCCTTTCTTCCTTTCCTCCCTTTCCCTAGCCCTGTCTCCATGGTGATGATGTGATCTCCGTCTCTCAGGAAGGCTGCTGGGCTCATGCGAACCATTTGTAGGGATCAGACAGTTTATCATCCACTCTGAGACACCCGTGTGATCAGAAGGCCATTCTCCATCATTCTCCTGGGACCGCAATTGTGACCCTGCGACTCTCCTGCAGAACTGACATTACTTAAGGCCGTAGCGCTCAACCTTTGCCGTGCTAAGGATGGCCGGAGGACATCCATGGGCCCTGTCTTCAGAGATTCCAGTTCAGGAGGGTGAGGGCCCGAGAATTCACATTTTTAGCTACTTCCCTAGTGATGCCGATGCTGCTGGTCCACGGACCATACTTTGAGAAGCCCACCTTGGAGCATAAGGGCTTAGCAGTTCGCACAACTGATTGGCAACATGTTGATCCAGCATTCGAATCGATCCTTACAGAAAGCCCTGGAGGCCTGGAAAGTTGGGATGCATGCTGAGCTGCGGAAATGAGGCTCAGAGAGGTTCAGTGATTAGCCCAAGGACACCCAGCTACAGGGGAGAAGCCCTTTGCCCGCTCCCAGGCTCTGCGTGGCTCCCCAGATGCAGAGCCGCTCAGCTCCGGAGCTGGTCTCTGGCTCTGCAACAATGTTCGCTTCTCAACAACTGCTCCTGGCCCAGATTCAAACTGGCTTCTTTTGCTCCATAAACACACTTTAGGTCAGCCAAGAGGTCAAGGATTTGGTGTAAGGAATTACACTAGCAGTGCCTTTGTCTACGTTTTAATTCATATTTTAGGGTTTTAATCATTTTAGGGTTTTAATCATTTTGATGTCTGGAGTTGGAAGAGGGCTCAGCAAGTCCTGAGTGTCCATAAAGACCACTTACTCATTTTTCATCCTCTGCGGGACACCCATTCGATTCCGCCTTTCAACATTGTTCGTCATTTTTATACCTGCCCACCCATGCACTCTTTCCAAGTATAGGTATCTTTTCCTTCCCCACTTTATCCCCCCAAGTCTCACTTGCTCACGGTAGGCGACAAAGACCTACATATTGAAGGAATGCGGAGTTTAAAGTACATAGAAATCTCAGGGACTCCTCTCTACAGAGGAAACCCAGAAAACCCAAAGCACTGAGTTCTGTGGAGGCTGCTGGAACACCCCAGCCCGGCCAGGACCCAGCTTCCGGCATCTCGATTCCAGCTGCGTGGAATGCATTGTGGGCTCCGCAGCTCCGCTCCAGACACGAGGCCCTACGGGGTTTCCAATGTGAGCTCCACTCCAGGTATGGGAAGGCCTGGAGTCCGTGGATCCAATGGGAAAATGGAAATAGATTGGATAGAGTCTCAGGCAGCCTGTTGGCTACTGATGGGTCTGGGAGGGACAGGCATTTTCCTCTGGATTCCTGGCTATGGACAGAAAGAAAACCAGAAAGAAAATAAAGGCAAGCATCTTGGTGGATGTGGGACGTTTTGGGGTTTGGTCTAAAATCTGAACCAACAGTGGGAACGGATCTCATGTCCAATGGCCATAGAGTTAGATCTTTCTTTCTTTTTAGTTTATTTTTCATTTATTTTGCGACAGAGATAGAGAGCAAGTGGGGGAGGGACAGGGAGAAGGGGAAGAGAGAATCCCAAGCAGGCTCTGCACTGTCAGCACGGAGCACGATGTGCGGTTTGAACTCACAAACCATGAGATCGTGACCTGAGCCAAAACCAAGAGTCAAATGCTTAACTGAGTGAGCCCCCCGGGCGCCCTTCACAGAGTTCGATCTTTTAAATAAAAATTCTTTGTCGGCTGCTCAGTGAGCAAAGGGGTTTCATGATGCTCAGGGACAGGGGACGGGGGGGGGCACTATTGAATCTTGCCCAGTTGATGGGTTTCGGGGCGTCTAGCCGATCTTACACAGCCCTGAGAGATAACCAGTCAAAGAAGTAGAGGCCACGACATGAGTAGATTTAGATCATAGGAAAAACCATCTGAGTCAGAACGTGTTGGAGTTAGTGCCCGCTGAAAAGTAAGCCGTTCCCAGATATAATGAGGTCAACGCCATTTATTGATGAGTCTATGGATCAACACATTTGGTTGGGCTCAACTTGGCTGTTCTTCCCCTTGAGCTGCAGGTCAACGAGGTGGCTTTGCTTCTGGAGGTTGGCCAGCTATTAGCGGGGCCGTGGGGACACCTGGGCCACTTAGCTCTCACTGTCCAGCAGGCTAGCCGGGGCTCTTTTAGATGGTGGTGGTGGGATGTGAAAGGATTCAACATCTACTGAGACCCATTCTCCGAAGCGGCATGCTGTTTGTTGCCTCGGACTCATTTTCCTGGCGAAAGCAGCAAGATCACCTTAGAGTCAGAAACACACTCTGTAAAATATGTCCTGCCTCTTTAAGAAAGGAGATGCAAAGTCCCATCGCAAAGGGTAGGGGGAAGGGTGACAAACTGCGGCAGTTTACAAACCAGCACAGGTGGCGCGGGCTAGTCCATCAACAGCCGTGAGGGGAGCGAAGCCGATAAGGAATCACATGCTGACAATGAGCGACGCTGAGGATTTCGAAATCCAGACTCTCCGCTGAGCACCCTGGGTGCCCGTGGGAGAGAGACAGGCCAAAGAGTAGGCCTGTGTGTGTGGGGGGGGGGCGGGGGGATGGTGAATAGGGCGGGTTTGGGATCCTGACCCATTGTTGTTGAGTCGCGTGGCTTCCGCGGAGGCAGTAGGTACATGTTAGCCTTAGTTTTCCCATCTGTAAGATGGGATCACAGTTTCTACCTCATAGGTTTGTTGTGAGGATTAAAGATGCATTTGGCCCGGCTGTGGGAGCACTGGAAAAACAGCCCCAATAATGAGTCGCATACAATATCAATCAAGTAGCCAATAGCAGCGTGTATGATGAAAGATAATAAATAATCAGAATTTCTCCCAGGCTAATGAGCCAGGAATCTCTCACCTCAGAAGGCAGAGAGGCATCCCAGGCTTATCACCAGCAAAAGCCGGCATCTCCGTGATGCAAATCCCAATCTGGCTCACAGAACTAGCCGCCAGGCGCTTAAGGTCTTCATGGTCTCAAACATCTTCCAGGGCTCTGCGGGGTCTGGGGCTTTTGCTCCTCATAGCCAGTGCCCACTGAGCTCTGGGTAACACATTAGCCCCAGGTTTGACCTTGACCCTGCACAAAAAGGCCAGTTACAGTGAGAAAGGTCTTACCGAGGAGGCGAGCCAGCCTCTTAATGGGCCCAGGGAGCCATCTCTGGTTTTGTCCCTTGATCCTACTAAATACCACTGTCTCTGGGCAGGGGGAAATCAGGACAGAGAACAGAGAATTCTGTAGAGTTCTAGACCAACAATCTTACACATATTCTATGCCTGCGCTATTCACTATGGTAGCCATGGGCCACATCTGGAGGACTCGTGGCTGGTGCAACAAGAAACCGAATCTTTAATTTTAATGAATTATTTATATAGGCACTTAGGGCTGGTGGTTACCGTGCTGGACAGTGCAGTTCTAGACGGGTGAGCCTCTAAAGAGAAAGGGCGTTGAGGACGCTGAACCATGCAGGCTGGGGATGGTATCTGGTGCTGCGCTGAGCCGGGTGGGCGGCAGGGTGAGGGTGGGCGGAGCTCCAGGCCCTGGTGGGGCCTCTAGGCCTGCTTCCTAGTTCTCCCTCCTTATGCCCAAGTAGGGCTGAGAAAAGGAGGCTCACGACCACAGGAATTCAGAATCCAGCACGGATTTGGCCTCTTGGTCCCTCTTGTTGTGTTCCGAGTGGGTCCTTGTAGCTCCCAGAAAGGTTCCGTATACTGCCTCATCCTTCCTTCTGCCAAGGAAAACCAGACCTCAGCTGTCCAGTCGAGGAGGAAGGAGGGGACCTCCCAAGGAGGAGAGAACGGGCCTTCCCACATGGGTGGCTGCTTTCTAACAAAAGGGACCACATGGTCCAGGGTGGCTTTTGAAGACATTACGTTGGCTCTCATACACAGGCACACAGACTCGCACATACATATGGGTGCACATATATGTACACACGTGTGTGTGCATACATGCACACACACACACACACACACACACACACACAGAGCTTGTTATAAAGGAGGTTACTTTTGAAGAGTTGGGACAGGAAGCCCCGTCTGGAAAAATTGGAGGTCTTGCCTCCATTTTAACTGGGTTCAAAAAGATGACAAGCCAAGTCTGTCAGCCTTGGGGTTTGCTCTCCACACTCACATTGGAATTTATTTCAGGACCTTCCCCGAGTCACAGCAGAACACCGCTCACACAACCAATGGTGGATTTTGCCGAGACATTTTTTTTTTTCTAATTGCCGTTCAACTCCAGCAGGAATGAATGCCTCAAACCAATCACAGTCTTTGTACAAAAGCTGGATGAAAAGTCTGCCCACCTGGCCAGTCTCTCAGGCCCCTGATATTTCTTTAAGCTGGGACTGTATTGCAGGCAAGCATTCTAGTGTCCTTTAAAGCATAGAGTCTTTCTGGATCCTTCGATGAATCGACCGCGGTGGATACCAGCGGCTCCTGCCTGGGCTTTCTGCAATGGCACGGGCAAGATTAGTTTTCTGCTATCACTGTGATTTACAAGGCTCATACAGCCATGTAACGACTTGGTGATTACATGGAAAATATCGTATAAATACATAGTAATTACAAGTTCATGCAGATTACTTGGTATATACATTTGAAGTTGCCGAGTAGTTCAAAGATTAATTAGCCTGTAACTGGCAGTATTTAAATCACTTTTTCTCATAAACGAATACATTGAGGCGGACTTCAAGGCTGGCGAGGATGGGGATGTGATGAGTATGATCTGAAAAGAAAAAATGAAATCTGACAGGCATGGATTATTTAAAGCACGCATATGTGAGCTGTGCAGCCACTGCACTTTGATGCAAATCGTAGGGGAAAGAGCAGGGGGGTGGTGTGGAGAGAAAGGTGCTGAACAAAGTAAGGATTTCCTGCTGGCGACTTGAAATTTAAACAAATAATCATTTAAATGGCGGCCCGGCATTACGTTCCGAGCTGTGTGCGTTAATGTCAGCATCTGGTACCAACATTTTGACAATTCTATTAAAATGCCCCAGCATTCCCTATCTAACACCTGTTAGCTCTAATTTTCTTTCCTGAGAAGCACACCAGTAGACAGGGTAGATTCCAAATCATTTATCACTTTTAAAGTGCTTCCATATGTGAGTTGGACCCAGCCTGGCCCTAGGCAAACGTTTTCTGAATGCATTAAAATTCAGGACTATTTTTTTTTAAGTGTAGACACCAATGTTTCATTGAATTCGTGTCTGGTAATTATTAGCTTAAATTATGGCTCACACATGACTTGACAAAGTGGACCATGAATTAAAACGCGCGCGCGCGCGCGCACACACACACACACACACACACACACCAGAACTCTTCAATAGATGTACCCAACTCCTACGATGCTCGTTATTGAGATGTCAGTCAGTAATCATTAGGCAAACACTCTTCATGGAGGGAACTGCTAAGAGGCCCAGGAGTCCCAAGAGACGATCTGAGCCGATCTAAAAACGTCAAAAATGTTACAGTATAAATGAATGACACCAACAAGAGAACATGTGTTAGAGACGTGAGCAATTAGTTAATATATTACAAGTTTCAACCTCTGAGCAAAACAGGCAACAAAAACTTCCGCTTGACAAAAGGCTACAGATAAGATCCGTTGATTCCCAGACAATATGATCTCCCTGGGTTGGAGCAACCAACCATCCAGCAGGCTGGGAGGGAGGGACGACCTGGGGATTCAGGGCTTTGTAGGGTATGAGCGCCCAGACTAGGTCCCCGCTCTGCCTGGAAAAGACTGACTTGAGGGCTGAGCTTTCCCAGTGGAGAACTGGGGTCTGAGATGAAGGAAGATCTCCAGTGCTCCATGGATCTGGCTCACCGAGCTAGCTGCCTGCTCCTTGCGGGGCCTTCCGAATGAAATTTAGAAGGTCGAATGAAACCATATTGCTGTTCTCAAAGGGAAAGAGGTGCCTGCAAAAGGTGACAAGGGGCGGAGGATGTTATATGGGCAAACGCTTTTTCATTGCTTTTCAGAGATTTAAAAAACTAAGTATCGTATGTTGTAGATTTCCCCCTCTCTTCTTCTCTCCCTTCTCTCCCTCCCCACATATATGTATATACACAAATATATTATGCATTTACACTATACACACACATACATGCATACAGAAAAGACGTTTTAAGCAAAAAATTCCTCCCACATACATACACATCCAGAAGATATATTTTAAGCCAAAATACACGCGGTGTGTACTTGGGCTAAGGATTTAAACGGGTTTTGTAGAAATCCCAAGGAAATACTGAGAATACATGAAAAAAGAAATGAAAACCTGAGCTCACCAACTCCATAAATGTAAAAAAAAATTTGTAGACAGTTAAAAATGTCCGCCCGTGTACACACGCACACCTACACTTTCACACTTCCTCTGTTTACTAAATAACATTTCAGCACAGTTTTCATCTTATAAGGAAAGTGTTTGAAACTTGGAATAAGTGCACTTAATTAAAGGAAGGCTGTGAAAATGTGCACTAATCTGATATGACTAATAGCAAAGTGCATGAAATTGCTAATTAGAATTTCATTAAAGGTGCTGCTTTATCGGGCTGTGAATATCACAACCTTTAAAATTCTTTCAGGAGAGCTTAATTCCTTTTCAAACAGAAATATTCTTTAAAGACATTTGATTTGTTCTGAAGGAATTCGTGGCTTAGGCTGGAACTTAAAATGTTGCCGATATTCCAGGAGGTGATATCAGAATAGGAACATAGATCAGGGACTTTGTTTCATTTGCCTGATGAATCCCTTCCTCCCCCCATCTCTATGGATTATTCTTCAAAAACCCAGTCTTGAAAATAGAATTGAGTCCTTGGTTTGATCCACTTGTAATTTGTTTTCTGCTGAAGGCAAATGGTTATTCTCTCTCACACACACAAAAAGGAAAACTACTTAAAAATATTTTTAAGTCACTAGAAATAAAAGTAAACATTTTAACTTTAACAAACATTAACAAATGAAAAAGAACAGACGATAAAATATTTTTTTCTTTAAAGGAAAGGGCCATTCACTAAAAATAAGTTAGCTAGCAGCTTTCCCTCTTTTTTTAAGAAAAAAAAAACCTCTTAAATACTAATAACATTTCAAACACAAAATTGCATTTTTGAAAAATAGAAAAATCCAGCGCTAACTACAGCAAATGCATTTTTACTCCTTTTTTGAGTTGCTTTTCTAGGTCATAAGTTTTCTTATTTCACATTTTAATTATTCTCTGCAGTAAATCTGCATTTCAGGTTTTTTTGTTTTGTTCGTTTTGTTTTTTACCACTCACATTTTTAAAATTCTGCCTTTGTGGTCTTTCATCTTTTCTATTTTCAGCCTTATTTTCTGTCACTCCTCTTTATTTTCATATGCATCAAGTTGCTGCACTGTTTGCTCTCCGTCACACAAGTCTCCATGTTACCAATTGTATTTTTGTATTTGCTGTTTTTCCTGATGGTTAGAGAGTTCTTAGAATTAGCAACTGGGTTTTGTGTGTTGTGGTTTTTTTTTTTTTTTTTAATATTCTGGCTTGATTGAACAGTTAGGTTTTGTTACTGAAAAACTATTAATGGTAATGGAAAGTACTGCTCACTCAAAGCAGCAGCTTACTTTTACAGAAGTTGTTAAAAACCCAGCCTGGCTTCAGATTTGCTGAACACACAGGTTCACAGTGATGTAATTTTGCAGAATTGAATATGTTAAACCCACTTGAAAAACGTTGGTTTAAAGGCTAATCAGTCATGTTTACCTGCTGCCCATATCTGAAAGGGGAGAAATGAGAACAGAAGTAACTATTTGAGAAGCAGTGTGATTTCTTTGGACATTTAAACAAATCTCAAGTGAGTCAATTACAGTTTGCTCTGCTTTTAGCTCCAGCAAGAGGAATTTTCATGGCATTTAGATAATTTATCAACTGGGCTACGTAACAGATAAAAGGTTACATTTTCCTTTCCAACATTTGGGAGGTACATTTGTACAATAAATGCAACGATTTGAGATCGGTCTAGACTTAGATGAATGAAAATGCGGCTCGTTAAGGGTAATGTCTGGAGTCCGAGGCGGGGCATAAGCCCTGCTGTCCGTGGGCCACCGTAGTCAAACAGAGCTGCTAATTCGAATGTTTCACGTTTCGAATTGAGAAATATTGTTCTAATATGGCAACAATGGGGCTGTTGTCCTGGCTCCTTACAGCTCGTTTTATGCAAAACGAATGGCAGGTAATTGTGATTTAATTCTTTTCAAGTAAATTACAGCGAGTGCGTGACACAGAGCCGCGGCGGACCCTCCTTTCGCTGTCAGTAGTTGAATTAAGGAAGGCAGGAGTAAAAACAGCAATTGTGCACAACAGCCCTCCCCGGGCCCCACCCCTGCCAAGGGGGGACCTGCCAATCAGGCCGCGCCACCACGAGGCTGGCAATCCTAGGGTTGCGGAGCTTTGGGGGTGGAACGCCCGGTGTCTCGGTGTCTCGGAGCGGGGGGCACGGAGCCTGGGGCCGCCATCCACCCCCACCTGGGCCGAGGGGTCCCCAGGGGCCCGCGCCTGCGCGCTACGGGCCGGGGCGCCCCCAGCGTGGGCACCCTGGGCTCGGTGGCCCCCGGGGCCGGCCTGTAGAGCTGGATGTGCACGGCCGAGCTGACGGCAAAAAGAGTTCCCGAAGACCTGGCCGTGCGGCCTCCCCGAGAGGGGCCCCGAGGGCTCCCGGAGGCGGCGGCGTGCGCGGGGTGCGCGCAGGCTGACCTTGGAGCCCCGTCCGGGCGCGGCACTGGATGGCTGGGCTCCGCGCCTCCCTGAGGTCGGAGGGGCCCCGAGACCAGAGCCCTTTCGCGCGCACAGCGCCAGGTCCGGTCCCCAAACCCGTGGCGCGCGGTCGGAAGGGGGACGCGGGGGAGGGAGGACCCCGAGGGGACGACCCGAAAGGTGTGTGTAGGGTGGTGGGTGGGGGGCGCTGGTGGGCTCTGCCCGAAGAGTGGCGCCTGCCTGTGTCCCGTCCACAGGCTCACCGCGGGCGCCAGTAGGCGTTGACCTGACCACTGACGTAGTGTGGGAACTGGGCACATCCCGTTGTACTTGAGCAAAACCCCAGCTCCTTGCCGAGGCCCACAGGGACTGTGTCCTCTAGCTCTTGCCTGGAACCTCCTCCAGCGAACTCTGGCTGTGGGATGTCCCCGGGAGAACCCTGCCTGCCCTGTCCTCAGTGGGTGACTTATCTGGGCAGGTGACTTAACCTCTCTGGCCTCAGCCTCTACAATCTAAATGGAGTTGATAATGGAACCCTGTCCTCAAGGGTCCTCGCGGGCACTTACTGACCTGCCAGTCAAAAGCCAGAAAGGCGGGGCGCCTGGGTGGCTCAGTCGGTTAAGCGTCTGACTTCCGCACAGGTCACTATCTCACGGGTTCGTGGGTTTGAGCTCCGCATCGGGCTCTGTGCTGACAGCTAGTTCAGAGCCTGGAGCCTGTCTTTGGATTCTGTCTCCCTCTCTCTCTGACCCTCCCCTGTTCGCACTGTCTCTCTCTGTCTCTCAAAAATAAAAAATTAAAAAAAAAAAAAAAGCCAGAAAGGTGCCAAGCACAGAGGGCCTGAAAATGTTAGCAGGTATCAGTCGGCCTCTGCCACAAACACCTCCCTCCTTTCCTTGGACCTCCCCAAATGAGTCCCTGCCCAGAGCCTTCTCCCTGAGGGAGTCCCTGCCCAGCCCCTTTACTCCTGCAGGCAGACCTCTTCCCTTGTCTCCTGCTTTCTGTTGCAGACTTGAGCTTAGCCGTCCCCACTGAGAGATCTTCGTGACCACCTGCCTTTCCCATCCCACCCATCACTATTACAAAGCCCTTTGTTTTCTTTTCCCGATCTGAATGTTTTTCTCTATTTGCTTTGTGTTTATTGTCTGTCTCCTCCTGAAAACAGAAGTTCCATGGGACGGAGATTTTATTGGTCTTGTCCTCTGCAGGTCCCGGCCACCTGGGTCAGTGTCTGCCATGTCGTCGGTGCTCAGTAAAAACGGTAGTTGGATGGATGGACGGCATCGCATCTTCTGACCTGTACATCAGAGTAGTCGAACCACATCATGTCTCAGTGCTTACTTCTGTTGTTCAAAGAGAGGGATTGTCAGCACGGAAGTTATATTTTGTTAAATTAAAAAAAGACAGTAATTTTCTGAAAGATTGAGGTTTTCTTCAAGAAGGGTGTCAGTTAGGGACTTTGCTCGGTATCATGACTACTCTGACCTGTTTTGACCATGAGGCTGGAGCCAGTCTTTTTGGGGCTCTTCCCATGTCCCCCAGATCCTGGGAGGTGACGGAAGGGCCTTCTGGATTTTCTCCCCAGTCCTGATTTCTTCCCCATTGCCCAGGAATGCACACCCCACAGTGCAGCCATGCCCGACCTCGGCTCCGGCCACATGCCCTGCAGCGTCACCCCTTCCCTCAACGCCCACAGTGACTGCATCACTGGGCATGGACCTTTTGTCCTCAATCTCCCCAGCCAGAGATTTTCAGCTCCTTTGATTGCCCCTCCTTGGCAGAATCACAGATTCTTCTCTCCGCCCCAGAGCCAGCTGCTTCCATTTGAATGGCTCCTGCTGGGCTCTCCTGACCACGTGAAGGAGCCAGTGAGGGCCCAGAGAGGCTGGGTGGGGCGGCCTCAGCATCTCAGCTCATGTTGGGGAGATGAGTCAACTATCTAGGGTCACTGTGTCTCCGAGCTGGAGCCAGGGACAGAGTACTTCTGGAAAGCCCAGGCTGGCTCCCCATCTCACACTATTTATTTACTCAGTGAGGTCATTCTCAACAATGAGTGTCTCGGACAAGGTCACTGTCCTTCATGGCCAACTCCCATCCCAGGGTCTACTCTTTGGGAAAGAACGTGAAGACAAGAAATAGAAATACTCAACTCATTCATGTATCCAAAACCAGTTGCTCAGCACCTTTGGATGGAACCAGGTGATGGGTACGGAGGACGTGGATACAGTAGTAGCTAATACTTGTTTAACAACTATTTATTTGCGCCTGGAACCGTCCTAGGTGCATCACTTAATGAAATATGGTTCTATGATACTATTATCCCCTTTCATGCAGAAGGAAACAGACTCAGAGCACCCACAGAGCTCGCCAAGGTCACACAGCCGGAAAGCGATGGGGTCTGAACTTGGAACTAGAGCCTGTACTCCTAACCACCACGGTGCACTGAACCTTTGCCCTAGTCTCTGCCATCCAAGGGCATGGGGGCATCAGAAGCAAAGCGAGGTGGGAGGTGAGTGGGCATGGCTTCCTGCCCAGGGTATCAGTAGTGATACGTAATGACTCTTCTGTATCTACCAGGCCCCGGGCTAATTGCTCTGCACCTAACACAGCACCCTAAGAGCCCGGAAGTCATATACCTCCATTTTATGGATAAGGCACAGAAAGGTCCAGCGGTGTGCCCAAGGTCTCGGGACGGGTAAATGGCAGAGCCCACAGAGCCACGTTCCGAGGCCCATGCTCTTATCCCTGCCTGGTGTAAGGAAAGCCTCTGCCTCAAAGTCCTGGTGCCCGCCTGCCAGTCCTAGGGCAAACCACAGGTGTCACCCAAAACACCTGCATTTGGAGCCACACGATCCGGCTTCGAGCCCCGGAGCTGCCGCTTGCTAACTGAAACCCCTGGGGAGTCTCCATTTCCTTGTCTGTAAAATGAGGGTCATGAGGTCAGCTCTACCTACCTTCCGGGGCCACTGTGAGGGTTAACGAAGAGAATGTCCCAGGACGTGCGCCGTAAAGCACGAACTGCTGACCGACGAGACGTTCAGTTCCGTGGGCGCTGGGCCGTGCTGGGCACTGTGGGCGCTGGTCCGTGCTGTCCCTGTGGGGACAAGTGACTGGCCCACCTCAAAGATCCTGCTGCACGGCCCAAGAAAAATGAAAAGGGGTTTATTTTAATTGCAAAACAAATGACTCTAATGAGGTGTCCCGTTTGGTGACACAGATGATTAGAGAATTAAGTCGGTTACAGTCAGTTACTTTTTGTTTGTTTCTAAGAGGACCGTATTCAAGCCGGGCCTTGGATTTGGCTTCATGCCAGACCCCGTGCTTGGTGCTTCAGGTGCTCAACCCCCCCCACCCCCCAGGCCTTCTTATAGCCCTGTGATATGAGACTGACATTGCACCCATTTTACAGGCCAAGAAACTGAGGTTAAAAAAACCTGGGGCTAATGAATGGAGGAGCTGCTCCTGAACCAGGTCTGGCCCACTCCTGTCCTGGCAATTTCTCCACAGTTTCAGGTGCAGACCTGGTGTGTAGGGGCTTCCCTCTTCTTTCTGCTTCTGAACGTTTGGTCTTAGCTCTACCTTTGTCTGGCTGTCCACCTCCCTTAACCTCAGTGCTTTCATATCCTTCCCCCCTCCTGAGTCTTGGGGTCCACCACCACACAATACCTCTGTTGAGAGCCTTGGGGCTGATGCTGTACCCCCTATTCACCCACCCACCAGCCTGCCGCTTTCGTGTAAGAGCTGGAGGTCAACACCTTGGCCTTGTACAAGGTGCAAAGTAAGGGGACGTGCTCTGCCATCTGCAGGGCCTCACCCTGTGTGAAACCATGCCTCCGACGGCCAGGGTGGCGTGAGGAGACTGCAGCTGCCTTGGGCCCCCCCTACAGCCCCCCTGAGACCTGCTTCTGGCCCCATTAACTGAATACGTTTTGGCTTAAATGATGCAGTGGCTGGAGACGCAGAACATCTACGGCCGTGAACCCATCAGGCGGGTGGAATGGGGTTGTAAAGGGGCCGGCGGCCATCTTACATGGGCTGATGGGCTCTGTCATGGTGCCCCCCAGACAGTGGCTGGTGACTGTGCTGGTGTGTCCACATGTCCTGGGGGGGTTCCCATGGTCACGCTATCACTTCAGAGCGAGGGGGGCAGGCCTGAGCTGCATGGTGGGGGCACGAGGGTGAAGGATACACATTCTCTGTTTGCCTCGTTTTCGTGGGTGGCCTAGAGCAACTGCGAGCTGAGTGAGTGTCCGTGTGGGCTGGGGGGAGGGGACACCGACAGAACTGGTGTGGCCACTAGGGATGGAGTCCCTGTGCCCCCACGTACTAGCTGTGGGGCCTTGGGAAAGTTGTGTAACTTCTCTGTGCTTCCATTTTCTCATCCAGAAAGCTGAGATATTAGCTAGATGGATCTTACAAGGTCAGTGGGAGGAGCGAATTATGCAGTACATGGAAAAGCATTCTGAATGCTGACTGGCACAGACTCAGCAGTCCATAAAGGCTAGCTGACCCTAAGATACAAGCTCAATGTTACCTTCTCCATTCACCTTTGTTTTTCCACTCAAGATGCGTAACACACAAATGTCACGAAATGGAATGCCTTTACAACTGTATGTTGACAAGACACAAGCGTGAGGTGAATTCTGGGCTCCACCATTCACTGCCGTGTGATTCTTTGTAAATGACTAAGTCTTATGACCGTCACTCTCCTTATCTATAAAATGTATATAAAATGAAAGATCTACTACTAACTACATGAACAATGTACACAAAGTAAATGGTATTTCTTCTTCTTCTTCTTTCTAGGCCCCCTTCAAGTTCTTTCTGAAAGGCTCCATGTTCTCCAAACCAGGTTTCCTTTCCTCCTGGGTACATAGAAAGACTACATTTCCCAACCTCCTTTGCAGTCAGGGGAGCCATGTGACTGAGTTCTGGCTGGTGGAATGTGGGCGGGAGTAACATGCCGCTTCCAGGCCTGGCCGCTAAAGTTTCTCGTAAAATCTTTCATGCTCATTTTCTCCTGTCTGCCAACTGAGTGTGAATGTTCAGGGTGCCCTGATGATGATGAGCTCTTGCTAGCAGAGTGCTACTCTTTTTTTTTTAAATGTTTATTTTTGAGAGAGAGAGAAAGAGATGGAATGTGAGCAGGGAAAGAGCAGAGAGAGAGAGAGAGGAGACACAGAATCCAAAGCAGGCTCCAGGCTCTGAGCTGTCAGCACAGAGCCCAACGCGAGGCTTGAACTCACAAACCGTGAGATCACGACCTGAGCTGAAGTCGGCCACTAAACTGACTGAGCCACCCAGGCGCCCAGCAGAGCTCTGTCCTTCACCGCCTCCTCTTTATCAGTCTGCTCGGACTGTGATATGCTGCCTTAAGCCTTGAAGATGTAGGGGTTGTTACTGCAGCTAGCGGTTAGCCTAGCCTGACATATACAGAATCTTCTAGAGCCTCTACCTAGTATACCTCCCAATGTTCATAATAGAATTTGCACATATTTGAGAGTCTTCCTGGGCCTCAGCCCCCTTCAGTTCATCCACGTGGCCCCAGGTTAGGGCCTCACCTGCCTTCAAGAGTAAGACCCAGCAGAATGTGGTGGTGAAACGGTCCTGGGAACAACGTCCCGGCTTCAGGGCCTCCCTGCAGCAGAGAGGTTCTGAAGGCACTCCCCTACTTACGGGAGTTTAGCGACAGCCTAGTGTCTCAGGGCAGAGGTCTCCCAAGAAGACATCACTAATGATCCAGACTCTCTCCTTCATGCTGCCGCTGCCAAAGTGCTTGCTCTCATCCTCATGGTATGGACAACAGATCTGACAAATCACAGGTCGCGATCAGACAGTGGCTCCGCCCCGCTGAGTCTCTGGGACTTTGCTCAGGGCCCCAGTGCCTGCAGCCAGGCCCTCCTTATGCCCTGGAGAAGACCAGCTCTTTCTGTCCCGCCTCCCCTATTACGTTGAGCGCCCCCTGGAGGCCGGGACTGTGTGGCCGCCATCACCTTGCTCTTCCCAGGGGCTAAGGGTTGGGGGCGTGGCAGGTATCACTTGTTTTGTACAAGGTTGTTGATTCCAGGGGTCAAGGACCATCATTATGGTGTTCTAGAAAAGTAAATATTCTCAGCTTGGGCAAAGGTTCTATTAATTAAAAATAACATATTATTATTACTGTAGTGAAGGTCTGTTCTGTTCCAGGCCCATCTGTTATTTCATTAAATCCTTCCCCATAATCCTATCAGGTGGGTGTTAATAACCCATGTTCCAGGTGAAAAAGTGGAGGCGTAGAAATGCCAGATCCAGGGTCCACGGCTGCAGGAGGTGGCCTGTACCCTCAGCCAGGGTCAACCCAAAGGTAATGACAGCGGACTTCTCCTAAGCCCCTAATGTGCGCCAAGGGCCATGGATCTCAAGCACTTTTGATGAATTGTTTCATTTAATTCTGATAATTTCCTTACTGTGAGGGAAGAAAATTACTATGATTTCCACTTAGGGGTGAGAACAGCAGGGCTCGGTGAGGCTAATTTACTCTTTTCCCCAAGATTTCTTGGTTAAAAGAGTTGGTGCCTGGATTCAAATTCAAGTCACTCTTCAGAGCGTGTGCTGCCACTCACTTGGCACCCAGCAATGCCCCCTTCTGCCGCTGAGCAAGTGCAATAAAAACTAGGTAAGTACTCTTGCAGGGGCTGTGACTTTGGGGTGGGGATCCACCTTGTGGTCAAGCTGATAGTCTGCTTGGGTCAACACCTACTATGCGCAGACTCGGGTCCTAAGCCCTGCGAGAGGCCCAGTCTCAAGGCATCGCCATCCTCGTAGAGAAGAGAGCTGGGCACCTCCACCTGCTGCCTGAGTAAGTCAGTGCAGTGGGAAAGGTGGATGTTGCAAACCTCAGAGGAAGAAGGGCACCCAGGTGAAGGCAGGGATGGCTTGACCACGGAAGTGGAATTGAGAAGAGCATTGTCTACCTGGATTTAAATCCTGCTAGCCGAGGGGCCTTGGGGGAGGTTAGCTAGCATCTCTGAACCTCAGTTTTGCCATCTGTAAAATGGAAATGGTAAAGGTACCTATCTTACAGGTTAGGTTAAATGGCGTTAAATAATGCTAGTTAAAGTGCTGGGAATATAGGAAGCTCTATTATGTACTTAGTTGCTCTTTTCATTATCAAAGACTATTAGAATTTCAGTGGGTGAAGAGAGGCATAGCACACCAAGTGAATGCCATGAGCGAAGCTTGAGAGTTGAGAGAGCAAGTTTTTAAAGCATACTAAGTAGCTCAACCTGGTTGGTTGATATGGAAGCAATAGAAGATGAGGCTAGAAAGAGAGTCTGGGTTCAGGTCGATGAGTATATATGTAATGAGCAATAGGGAGCCATTGAATGTTTTTGAGCAGGGGAGCTTCATAGTTGGAGCTAGGTTTGGCTGCAGAAGGTAGGATGAATTGGAAGAGGGGTGATGGGAGAAGCCCAGTGGAAAATCATTGTCATAAACCAGGGGAGAGGGTGGTGACAGCTAGCAGGGCAAGGAAAGCGTGAATTGGCTCTCGTGGTAGAGGGAGGTATGCTAGACACACCTTGGCCAAGAGCAGGCGTGGCCATGGTGCTCATCCAGGTCCAACTGAATGGCTGGGAACCCAAAGCAGGGCTTTCCCTTTGCAGGCCCAGGCTTGGGATGCAGTCCCTCTGGGCATCACATCATCAGTGGAATCTTTGTGCCAAGAAAGACATAAATGAAAGGTAGAGAAATGAGGGACCAGCCTCTTTTGGTCCTGAGAACCCAGGGACCTGGTATCCTCAGGGTGGAAAAGCTCTTTGATGGTCCCCACGCAGGTTCTAGAAGACTCACTTTGAAAGGGAAAAGGGAGGCAGGCTCCTTTTGGGTTTTCAGCTAGGTTTTTGCAGAGCAAAGCAGGCTGGTGAGAGCCGCCTGTCTGAGACATGTTTTATCTTAACCTTTCCATGTAATCCTGAAAGCCCACCTAATCAATTGAAGATCATAAAATATTAGACTTAATGCTGCAAAGTGCTGCTTTTTAATTCACATAACAAGCTCCTAAATAATTCAAATAGCAAACAGACCCTGCAAGTCAATGGTGGGAGGCTGCTTGGATCAGCGGGAGAGTGTCAACACACGCCACATTTCCCGGATCGACTCCATTTCAAGAACCCTATTAAGTTAATTGCCGGTTTCTGACAGCAGAGAGCATGCTGGGAGCACAGCAAGCTTTATTAGCCTCTGTGGCATCTGGAGACATCAGCCATTTTGCCCTTACTTGCAGGCGCTGGGAGCAGCATGGAAAAAAGTAAATCAAATTATGAGACAATAAATGCTTTTGGCAACACACGGGCATCAGATTCATCGGAGAATCCAAGAGTCCGAGTGTCAGCTGCCGGCCTGTTAAATTCTTTACGGCAACATCATCTATATACTGCAGACGTCTCATAGGATGTCCTGGAGCAGTTACGTCCTTTGGCAACGCATGGCTGACGCAAATGTAATTCAGGCGAGGGCTCCCCGCCTCCTAACACTGCTGGGTAAACAGAGTCTCTAGGATGGGAGTTGGGTGGACATTTGGAGCAAACGCCAGTTACCCCAAACGCTCAGGGTTACCCGTTTAGGTTTGTGAGCAGATCTGCCTGGGCCGGGAAACCCAGGAGGCACCCGTGGGGTTCTGGAGTTGGGCAAGGGTGGGCAGGGAGGGGAAGACGTGGCAAGGTCCCCAGCCATCTGTCCATCCGTAGGCTGCCAAGCAGGGCATTGTGCTCCCCGGGGCAGCCGTGGCGGAAGGAGCATGGAACGACACGGAACACCCTGGCAGCTTGGGGGTCGACCAGGAAGTGCTCTTCTGCAGAGCGGGGCTCTGATCTCTCCAATGCCCACCTTTGAGACACGAGAAAACACAGGCAAAGAGATTCTGAGCCTGCCCCAAGGTCACACAGCCAGCCACGGAGAGCTGATTCTAGAACGAAGTTCTGTTCTGTTGCCTGACATCATCCCATTGGTGTTTCTCTTTCAGGTGTGATGGTGACGGCCTAGACTAGGTCAGGATTAGGACCCTCGCGTGACCATCGATTGTCAGTATGACCTTAATTTAAGCAAACTTGGTAACTTTACTATCTCTCTACCCTGCTGGCAAAGTGGGGGCAGGAGTGCTTGCCTGATGGGATTCTTCTGGAAAGGACTGAATTGGTGACGTATGTTAAATATATGGCTACAGCCCGAAGCTTCACAGCTAACACTCAGCATAATTTCCTTCCCATCAGCCGTATGCACAGACTCATAGGAGCAAGACTCGGGTGGGCAAGATTAGATGATTCTCTTACAAAACCGACCATCTTCCAGTTTATTGGGTTTGCACATCTGAACTTTTTCATCACGTTTGTGTAAAGGGGAGCCAGACTACTCTCTCGGATCTCTTTTTACCACCGTCCTCAGATCTAGCCTTAGTGTCTGCATAATGTTTTTCCCTAAAGCGGGCCTTCAGAATGATAGGATACCACTGGAAAGAGTATCTGAGAATGGCCGGCAGGGGTGAGGAGGGGGGGCAAAATCGGCAACAGGTGTAAGTGGAGCAGGTGGGTCGGCTGTTTTGATCCTGGATCGAGGGAGTGCTGCGCCTCAATGCTGGAAGGGGTGTGAGGCATGGGACTTGGCATCCTCATTTCATGGGTGGGGAGACAGAGGCTCAGAAAGAGGCAGCGACTCCCCTGAGGTCACACAGCCAGTTCGGGGGGGGAAGCCAGTCACAGGAGTTGGGCCTCCTCCTTCCTGCTTGTGTCTTCTTTCTAGTTCTCAGACAGTTGGGAGTGGCCATAGTGACCCTAGAGCAGATGTCACCCTGCCTGGGAAGAAATGGACCACATCTATGTGGCCAGAGCCTTGCTCCCTCCTACATTCACAGAGAGAGGAAGTGCCGTTGCCCCAAAACCTCTCTCTGAAAATAATGGCGATTCATAACCAATCTATAATAGCAATAACAGCCAACATGGCCGAGGGCTGAATTCCAGACACTTTATGTTTTCTGCATAACCCTTTGAGGTGGATGTTACTGGGACTCTCATTTTTCAGAGGAGGAAACTGAGGCTCCAGAGTTAAGTGGACTCACTGAAGTTGCACAGCTGGTAAGTCAGAGGTAGGGTTTGAACCAAGGTTCATTTTGATTTATGCTCTTTCCTGTGGCAGCACCCCACCCTCTGTTAGACTCTGGCTCAGGCTAGGTGTCTTCACAGGGTGAGACAGGGAGAGATGAACTCACCTGGGGTCCAGCACTAGTGAAGGTTGGTAGGCGCAAGCCAGGAGATGCTGTTGGACCCTTGTCCCACCCTGTGATGTTCTGTCCCCTTCCTGTCCACCTCCCACCTGTGTCTCCTGCCAAGGACAGATAGGCGGCGAGGGACCCAGGCTCCTTTTTCACTCACTCACTAGCCTCTAGTAACTAAGTATATATGTTAGGATTAGGTTCAGCTGCACCTAACAAAATGCAAATAACAGTGGTTTAAATGCATAAAAGTTTCCCTCTGATATATAAGAGGTCCTGGTATGGTAGCTTCATGGTCCTCTGGGGCCCAGGCTCTGTCCCCCCACCTGCTCTGCCATTCCCCATAGTTGGCTTGTATCCTCAGTGTTGCAAAATGCCTGCTGCAGCTCCAGCCATCATGTCCACATTCCAGGCAGCCGGAAGGAAGAAGAGGGTAAAGCAAAAAAGGTCTTCCTCTAGTCGTCTTTTCTCCCTTCCAGAGAACCTTTCCAGGATTCCTTTCCTAGGAGTTTCTCTTGCTTCACTGGCCAGATTATAGTCATGTGGCCACACCAGGCAGTCAGACAGGATGGGAAACAGCTTCTGGAACTGGCCACAGCACTACCTCAAGACTGTGGACACTTGTGAGTGAGGGCGAATGAGTCTTGGGCAAGCAGCACAGCACCTCGCCCGCTTGCCACAGAGCAGATGGTGGAGAAAGGTGGTGTTTTGAATTAAAGAACATTCCAGCAATCTTTGGCAAAAATTTTAGAATGCACTCTGAGATCATTGGCCCTGGGAGGCCTCAGGCCCGGGGTTGGAACCCCTGTGCTTTCTGGGGCTGTTTGTTCTGGGGACAGCGAGTGTGATGGAATCAACAGTAATTCATACTTGTCAGCAGCTTGTCCCCACGGCCCCTTTTCAAAGCGTGGGTAAGTTTTATTTCTCTGGGCTTCTGCCCCTCATGACATACCCTCCTGATTGGAGGATGGGTCTCCTGGTCTAGAGGATTCTGACAGATCACTGTGCCAGCTCCGTCTGTGCAGCAGGCACTGTACGTGTGACAGGCCACATTGTCCTGACAACAAACCTACAGCCAAGGGAATTCTGAACCCGTTTTGCGGATGAAATGTGAAAGCTCAGAGGGGCTAAGCAGCTTGCCCAAGATCACACAGCTGGTGCCATGGACCGAATGTCCGTGTCCCCTCGAGGCTCAGCCTGGCCCAAATGTATGAAGGCGGCAGCCCTGACCCCCAGTGTGCTGGTTCGGAGGTGGGCATTTCAGGGGCGATTAGGTTTGGAGGAGACCAGGAGGCTGCAGCTCTCAGGATGGGACCGGCGCCCTGGTAAAGGGGTGAGAGGCTCTCTCTCTCTCTACCATCTGAGGGCTCAGTGAGAAGGCAGCCGTCTACGATCCTGGAAGAGTGATTTCTTCCCCGGAACCCAGCCATGCTGGTGCCCTGGCCTCAGACGTCAGCCTCCAGCTGTGAGAATCAAGTCTGTTGAACCCACCAGGCTGTGGGGTTCCTCTTACAGTGGCCGAGCCGAGACAGCTGGAAAATGCCAAGAGCCCAAGGTTGTCCTCTCCGCCGCCCTCTGCCCCGACACTGGGTGCGTTCCCCAACCTCACCCTCCACTCATTCCCCGTGCGGGCAGTGGCTCCTGTGGCGGCGGGGACACCGCGGAGGCCTCTGGGCACTTGCTGTGGTCTGGCTGTCCATCTCGCCTCCTCCTCCTCTTTCCTCCTCCACTCCCGCAGTCCTGGAAGGACCCCTGTGGGAGTCCTGCCCACCACCTGCCCGCCAGGTGGCCTTGGGTCAGTCACGCCTCCTTTCTGGGCCCCACGCGGCCCTGGCGCTGCACTCACACACGACCCCGTGGAGGTGGTGGCGTTCATCCCGTTAGGACCCACGGTGTCTGGGACCAAGGGTCATAGATAGGAACAAGACTTGGGCTGTCCTTGCCCCCATCTCAGTGAGTGAAGGCCCCCCGAATCCAAGGACCAAACCGGAAGCCCTCTTCTTGCAGCCCCGAGGGGCCGAGGCCTGCCCTCTCTCTGTGGGTCACAGGCTTCCATATACATAATCTAAATATATGCTTTGGAAGTTGAAAAGCGCTCACATATAGAACGTGGCTATGGGGACAGAATGCTCTCTTCGAACATGTCTCTTTAAAGACAGAATGTGCCAAGTGCTCTCCTGCCCGTGAGGAGACACTTGAACATGGCAGCAGATGTAAAATGGAAATTGAAGTGTCTCTCCCAGGCCACCGTACATGGATACAACAGACGCGATCTATTCTAAGCACTCATTAATAGCTGGTCTCTGAGGGCCCCGGCGGCAGCCAGAGGATTTTACTCATTAAAAAGGTGACGAGGTGGAGTTTTGTGCCTTCCCTGCTTGTCACTGTGTGATCCTGGTGTTTGGATGTCACTGGCAGACCCCAGACGGGTGCCCCCGCTTGCTGGCGTGGGTGACGATGCTCTGAAGGGCTTGAAAGCATCTCCCGCTCACCAAAGGGGCCACAGGCCCTTGCTGTTTATCAAGCGGGTTCGTCTCTCTTCCGAGGCCGGTCCAGGATGGCACTGTCTCGGGACAGGAGCAGAGAGAAGAGCTTAAGCTCATCAGCTAATGAAAGATCATTGGCGACTCCCAACACGGTCCTCCAGACAACGCTGCGAAGGACCCGGAGCCCTCGGGCGTGATCTGGGGCAGAGGCCTGGGGTCCTCAGCGAGGTCTGGAAGGGACCGGACCCTTGGCACTCCAAGGCACTGGCTGACGGACATCTTGACAGTGCCGACTTGGACAGGGGCCACTGGTTTTAGAAAAAAGGGGGTTCTTGGCTTATTTTTTACCCCCACTTTTTATTGTTCTCTCTTTTTAAAGTTTATTTATTTTGAGAGAGAGAGAGAAAGAGAGGGAGGGAGCATACCTGCATGAGTAGGGGAGGAACAGAGAGAGAGGGAGATGGAGAATCCCAAGCAGGCTCCTCACTGTCATGGCCGAGCCCCACGTGGGGCTCAAACCCATGAACCAGGAGATCATGACCTAAGCCATTTGCTTAACCAACTGAGCCACCCAGGTGCCCCAATTTGTTCTGCTTTGGGTTAGGATCAGTGTCTTGTCCTCTTCTCCCTCCCCCCCACCCCCATGTGAGGGTCCCCACAGGCACAAAGGCAGGGACAGATTCCCAGGCATCCTGAGAACCGCCTTTCCATCCCAAACCCCAGGTGGATGCGGGAGCCCTCGCCGGCCTTTGCGTTTCTGCGTCTTCCTTGTCCACACTCTTTCCTGTCCTGGACCTTCGCTGCTGTTTTCCTTGACTTTTGCTTCCCCTGCCCTTTCTGCGGTCAGCTCTGACATCATTTCCTGCTCTGATGTCACCTCCTCTGAGAGGCCTTTCTTAATGTGTCCCTTCCCCCTCTGCTCTTTGTTACATCGGCACAGTTTGGAATGAGCCTGTTCACCTGCTAGCAGCCCCCTTGCTTACTGTGGCCTCCTCACCCTACGAGGCTAGGTATGGGGGGGCGAGGGGGAAACACAAACTTTGTCTTGTTCATTGGGTCCCCCGTGCTGAGCACAGTGCCTGACCCAAAGGGTACTTGATTTACTGAATGGGCCAACAGACGAAGGAATGCGTGAGGGATTCTCTGGTCCCCAAAACTGAGTCTTGGTCACACTTGGCTAAGAGCAGCCCTTTGGGGATCTTTTCACTTGTCACCATTAGTATCTTCTGGGCCATGGCCTCCAGCTTTCATGGTGTCCCCCGCAGAAATGCAGAAATGCCTCAGTAAATGCCTCACACAGTAAATCAGGGTCACCACAAGGGCACAGAGCCGGGAGATTACAAGATCACGGCCTCGAGTTCCTGTATGGACTTTTTTCTTTCTTTCTTTCTTTTTTTTTTATATGATGCGGGATTGATACTGTGTTGAAAAATATGTAAATTTGTGCCCACTGTTCGCAGGTAGAAAATGTATTAGTTATGAAACAATAATCACTTGGGCCGTTCAAATACAACTTCAAAACAATTAAGCGCAGTATTAACAAAATGGGTTCAGGGTCGGAGGGGCTGGGGAGACGGGGAATATTCTGCAATTTTTTTTCTGATACGAAAGCCTCCTGTGTTACCTTTGAGAGGACTTGAGTCCTTGGGTCTGTTACACCTTCAAGAGCCGACGAGAAATCCCAGGGAAAAGAGAAATAAGGCAGCGAAATCCGTTCGGCAGGAGACTGCGTAACAGGGCCCGGGAGGCTGGAAGGCTGTGCTCTACCCATTTGGCTCTGAGTCTCTGAGAAGCCAAGGCAGAGAGAGAAGAAAAAGCAGGGACAAGGTTTGCAGGCAGCGCAAGACCTGGGGCTTTGGAGGGAAGAAAGCCGAGAGGGAAGGGTGGGCTAACCTTGACTCTTGTTTCAGAAAAGGATTTCAGGGGCGCCTGGGTGGCTCAGTTGTTTAAGCGTCCGACTTCGGCTCAGGACATGATCTCGCGGTTCATGGGTTCGAGCCCCGTTTTGGGCTCTGTGCCAATCGCTCAGAGCCTGGAGCCTGCTTTGGATTCTGTGTCTCCCTGTCTCTCTCTGCCTCTCCCCTGTCACACTGTCTCTCTCTGTCTCAAAAATAAATAAGTGTTAAAAAAAAATTTTTTTTAATTTTGGATTTCAAGTGACTCTTTAAAAGATCAGAAAATTGTCACTCATGGTCTCAAGGCACCCATCCTGCTGTGGAAATATTTGTCTGCAATTACTTGAAACTGCCTAGTGGGTGTGTCAGGGTGCTCGGATGGCCCAGGGGCACTGCCGCCCCAAATCGCCCCAGGCCTCTGTCTGAAAGCCCACCGTTGGGGCACCCCCTTCCTGGGGAGAGCATACCATTGTGCCACCAGGTGACGGGAGTGGGGAGGTTGTGGGGTGGGGCCAGAGCAGGCTGTGATCAGGGTGAGGCCCTGCGACTGGGTGGGGTTGGAGGGTGAGGCTTTGCGGGGAGGCTGAGGGCAGGTGCACCCTGATTCACAAGCCACAGTGGGGTTGGACGCCGTGGACGCCTGGGGGGGTGATGGCCAATTCTGATGCTACCGGGCCAAGCTCAGATGTGACCTTCATCTCTCCTGCGCATCAGGTACCCACAGACTTCTGGGAATCTCTAGATTGTTCTGACAGCAGGATCAAAGTCTTCTCCCTCCTTGGGAGCCCTTCGTGTGCGTCTCTGTGTTTTTTGCACCTGCTGGGATGCTCGTCACAAGTCCCTCGAATGAGGGAATAAATTAATGATTGAACAAGTGAGGGCCACGACTACTATGGTCCGAATCCCATCCTTCCTCCAGCTGCTCTTCAGGGTCACCTCCTCCAGGAAGCCCTCCCTGAATTCTCCTGCCCTTCCTTATCAAGACTCCTACAGTGCTTTGCTAGGAATTTACCCAAGGAATACAGGACTGCTAATGCATGGGGGCACATGTACCCCAATGTTCATAGCAACACTTTCAACAATAGTCAAATCATGGAAAGAGCCTAAATGTTCATCAACTGATGAATGGATAAAGAAGATGTGGTTTATATATACAATGGAATACTACATGGCAATGAGAAAGAATGGAATCTAGCCATTCATAGCAATGTGGATAGAACTCAAGGGTGTCATGCTAAGCAAAATAAGTCAGGCAGAGAAGGACAGATACCATATGTTTTCACTCATAAGTGGAACAGGAGAAACTTAACAGAGGACCATGGGGAAGGGGGAGGGAGAAAAATAGTTGGGGAGAGGGAGGGAGGCAAACCATGAGAGACTCTTGAATACTGAGAACAGCCTGAGGGCTGATGGGGGTGAGGAAGAGGGGAAGGGGGGTGATGGGCATGGAGGAGGGCACTTGTTGGGATGAGCACTGGGTGTTCTATGGAAACCAACTTGACAATAAACTATAAAGGAATAAATAAATACTACTTGGGAGAGGTTCACAGCATGGTCCAATAAATTATTTTTATCAAATATCAACCAAGTCAAAAAAAAAAAAAAGACTCCTCCAGTGCTGGATGGGTGACCAGTGTGTAAATGCTCTCCCTAGGTGCTAAGAATTGGAAGGTCTTTCTTGTGTTTTCTGGTTGGTCCTCATTCTACCTGGACCACAAACTCATGCCTTCAACACACACTCTTCCAGCTCTTCCCATTTGCTCCGTACTGTGCTGGACTCGAGGATTCAAGAGTGAACTGGACAAATGAGGAGCTTATAGGCTAGTGTTGGGTTTCACAAACTGCTGCCCGTGGACCAAACCCAACCACCTCCTGGTGTTTGTAAATAAAGTTTTATTGGTGCATAGTCATCGTTTATTTCATAAAATAAAGTTTTATCTGTTCATATGTCGTCGATGGCTGCTTTTGAGCTTCATGGACAGAATGACAGAGACCATGTGGCCTGCAAAGCCCAAGCTATTGACTTTTTGGATCCTCACAGAAAACTTTGCTGACCCCAGTCTAGTGAGAAAGACGACGTAGGAAAAGATCATTCCAGCATGACATGTGAGAGACAAGAACAGGGGAATGTGACAGACTGGCAGGCCTGGGGATGCATGTGTTACTGGAGACAGGGTGCCGGGTGAGCCGGAGATGGCATGTGACACGGAGAGTGAGAAGGTTGCGGTGTGAACAGCTAGGGAGGATATTCATGTAGGTGGAAAGTAGATCTTTGATCACCTTACCCTGGACCTAACTTTCCTGTTCATATAAAATAGAAGGTAACTTCGCACGGTATCAGGCACACATTGCATTGTCTAAGAATGGATCTACCACATAAACTGAGGGAAGGTTGAACTGTGTTCTGTTTGGAACGTTACCAAGTAATGTTCGCCATGTTGGGAAATCACGTCACCCGCGGCAACATCGCTTTTGGAATGTGAGTCTCCCAAATAACACACCTGTTGTCCTGTGTGTCTGTACCTGTGACGTTCACTATGACCTTAAGCACAGAGGCAGGTCCTCATGTGGAGTGAAGTCACTCCAGAGAATTTACTTGATGAAATGCACATTGTCTTATTACCCACCTTTCTGTTACAGAGAAGGCATTATATTGGTTAAAGCAATCAATCGATGCTTTAGTGAGTAGAAAAATCGCACTGCCTCTGGATTTTGTCTCAGGATAGCAAAGGAGCATTTACAGAATATTGTCTGACGGAGGCACCAGGGCTGGATCCCAATGTTTCGTGTGGATCTTGAGTCTGAGTTTGGATTTTATGCGGAGACAAATGAAGAGCCCGGGCAAGATTGTTAAGAAGACTGATGGGTTCTTTCACGTGAGGGTACTGATCACACCTCCTCTTTTTCGCTTTGATCCTGCACCCCCTCCCTCCAGCACCTGGCAGAATGTGAATGCCCGGCAGGCGAATGCCTCTGTAAATTAAAGTGCTGCCAGCCGCAACAACTTCAACCCGGGGGCTAAGCAGGCCTGCCCCCTTCCTCTGGCCAAGAGGGGTCAAGTGGCTTGCCTGGGCCAGGGACTACGTGGTAGGCGGTATCTGGTAAACACAGTGTCCATATACGTTTGGGTTGCTGCGCCTGCTTCCTTTTCCTGCCCCTGACAGCAGCCCTGGTCTTTTCTGGCTTCCCTGCCTGCTGACCTACACACCCACCTTGGCCACCTGCCTGGGGCCGAGCCCGGCTCCCAGGCCTTCCCCTTCTCCTGTTATTCCGCCGCCGCAGGCATCGCTGGGTCCCAGGAGCCAGCTTCTCAACCTTTAGACCCCAGGCCAGGATCTAAGAATATCTCCAAGAGTATTCCCCAACACCTGCAACAGCTGTGCCCACAAATTACCTGGTCCCAGTGGCGGGGAGCGGGGAGGAAAGGGCATCGGTTTTCTAAAAGCATTACACATTTAATTTGCAAAGTTACATCACACATTCGTGCACAGGCTGACTCTCTGGGAGTTTATTTCAAAACCAGAGGCAGGTCAGGGCTCCTGAGTGCGTCCTTCACAGAGGAGACCGCACAGTGGTGGTGGCGAGGCATGAGGGTGGGGGTACACGGGGGGCCGTACGGGTCAGATGCTTTCACATGTACAAGGTCAGATGGGGAGAGGCGGACGTTTGCAGGGCCCCTTCTCTGCACCTGCCTCCATTGACCTCATCCCACATCTTTCCAAGACCAAGTGTGCATTAGCAACACCCTCAGTCTCACAGGTGTGGATACCGAGCTTGATGAGGTTACACATTCTTTTACTGCTTAACCTGCTGTGGGACACGGGCCGAGCCTGACCTTGGACTTAGGGCTGGAGACGTCCCCACCGTGCCTTGAGACGTGTAGACATGATGTAGAGAGCTCACCATAGGTGGACAGATGGAGGTGCACATACACACTGAGCTATACCTTTTTTTTTTTTATTAGATAGGACTGGGTTCTTCATAAGAGTCACAAAATCTGAAGAGCCCAGATTACAGCCTAGAGTGGATCTAGAACCGTCCACAGAACAAGTTTAACAGGAAGTGGTAAAATGAGTAAGGGTGAGTTCACTTCCATCCCCATAAAGTCCACTCAGTCAACTGACAAAATAATTGTCTTGACTCTTTGTGGTGAAGGCGAGGGTTTCGGAATATTAACATGAGGGTCGTTTCGTGTGCAGAAGCGACCATTTAGGAGTGTTTGGCTTCTAACATTCATATTAGACACATTACAGTTATAAAGTAAAAAGCCCAGTGCATCCATATGCCTTTAAATTCTGCTTACAAATTATATTATCCTATTTATTCTTGCAGTAATGGGTTGTATATATATATACACGCACACACACACACACACACACACACACACACACACTTACTGTTTTAATCCTTTTTTCAAGTTTAACCTGATCATTTATTTGTGAAAAGAGCTAGTTTTGATGAGGAAAATTCAACCCTTTCCTTGTAAACGTAAAGAAACCCCAAAATCCGGAACGCCTCACAAATTTGCATGTCACCCTTGCACGAGGGGCAGGCTAATCTCCGTATCGCTCACGTGCTGTCGAAGCGAGCACTGTTTTAATCATTTTTAACTGTACATTCCAAAGACATGAAGTACATTCCCTCTGGTGTGCCCATCTATTTTTTGTAAACAATGTAAGAAATCTTTTCTAAAAATGCTAGCAAAGGACAAGTGGATCGAAGGCTTCTGGGGGGAAAAGCAGCCCCACAAGCCACCAGGGCCCCTTCCCAGGGTCCCGAGGGCACTCACAAGCACGTGCCTTCATCTCGTACAATGTCCACTTCGGCCAGGTTTTCTCAGCCGCAGGACCTTGTCACTTGCTACCACGGAGAGATCAGCACAAATCCGGGCTGCTTCTTCTTCCTTCTGTTTTTCAAGGCGATGTTTCCCCAACCAGATTTACATTTTCAAAAACCCTTCAGATAATCACAAACCCAAGAAACTTCCACTCCTCTGAGGTTTAATTAGGAGAAACTGTCTTTCTAGTACTTCCAAGAGCCTTGCTCTAAATTTCTCAGCGGAAAGAGAAGGTTCACGGCAGATGAGTGGGAGCGAGCTGTGAACAGCCACCCTCTGTCCCCCCGCTCTCCCTTGCAGGAGAGGTAAAGCCATGTTGCAGGTCGCTGAAATCACATTGTGAGTGTGCCCTGTATCATTAGGACCCAGAGAACGGGGATGATCGGAACGCAGGATAACACATTAGCGATAGATAATAGAGTCTAAATAAACATAATCAGCTTTCCTCTACGTCTTCAGACCAAAGCTTATCTATAAATACCCTAATGACGCCCAACCAGCCAATTACTCGTTTCTTGGATGAGCCCCTTATTAATGGCGTTGCAGTGAGGGAAAAACATTAATTATTGGACACAGTGGGATCTTTTACATTCTGTCTGGTCCGGACAGCACCAATTAATGCAACAATTATTATCAACGACCGTGGCAGCATACTGAGTACAGCCACCCCAGGCTGGCTCGATGGGGTGGGAAGAAGGTGCGTGCTGGGGGGACGTCATCCAAGCCCCTTTCCGTGGAGCCTGCTTCTTCATCGCCGCGGAAGCTGCTGGAACAAAGCAGAGGGTGGCCAGAGGGTGTTGGTTTTTCTTTTTAAGCCACAAGACGGTGTTCCTGGGGTGCTAAATGGGGGAGAGTGGGAGGAGTTAGGCGCCGGTCTGTTGTGTTGAGTTGCTAAGTGTAACCAGGCAGAAGATTGGAGAAGAGAGGCTACCTTCAGAGCATGGAGCTCCTGGCTTGGCTTCTGCCCATTCCTGAAGGCTCCTCGCTCTCACTCCAGGGAGTGCAGCCCTACTGTTACTCTTTCAGCCTCTCCAGTTCAGCTGTGCTCCATCCTGCCCCAGGACATTGGCACAAGCTATTCCACATACCTGACAGATCTTCCCCTGCTCCTTTCTGAATGTGGTATGAAGGTTCCATGTGCAAAGAGGTCTTTCTTGGGCCCAAACCCAACCTATACCTTATCCTTCATATTATCCACTTATTTCTATTGTTTTACACAGCATCGATCACAAACTATGAGATAAACAGACCTATCTTATTATTTTCATTGTGTCTGCCTCCCCCAATGGGAATACAAGCTCCGTGAAGGCAGGGACTGTTGGTCTCTTTCTCTCCAGGAACCTCCAAGTGTTTTGCATTTAGAAGGCGCTTGATAGATATTTGGTGAGTGAATGAATAAATCCGTGGGCTGTGCAGAAACAGATTATACTTAAGAGGCTCCATGCCTGGTGCCACACAGGCTAATCCAGCTCTTGCAAAGATGCCATAGGAAACAAACAAATGGTTCTATTCAGCGCGGAAACATCTCCTGCAAACTCTACGTCAGCTCTTTGCTGCGCAAGGTATCAAACGGTGGCAGGAATCCTTTATTTTTCTCTGCTCGGTGACAAGGAGAGGCTCTCTCCTGGGAGGCATTAATTACAGAGCACTTTAAAAAATTGGTCCAGCGAAGAATGGAAGAGCTCCCTAGAGCCTTGGTCAGGGCTCCGAGAAGTGGGCCTGCCCCTGTGGCCCTTCTGGAAAAAGATCTCCAGGCGATTTGCACTAGACATTACCCTTTGGAGGGTTAAAGCGGTTTGGATGTGTTCTTCAGAGACAGAGCCAAGTTCAAGAAGCCTTTTGACCTCGCTGGACCTCAGCGATCCCCAGCCACTAACCACATCCAGCCCTGTGCACCCTTCACCGGGATGATACTCTTCTGAGGTTGTTCTAACCCAAGTGGAACCTTGGGCGCATAAAGGCGGCCCGGGGGCGTCCTACGCCTGGGACTGCTGTGCAGATGTGGCCGCGGAAACACTGCCATCCCACTTCTTCTGAATAACCATCTCCAGGGAAATGCTTAGAAATGACAGGGACACTCGAGTCATCTGTCAGGGCTGCTTTTTGCTTTCATCTCTCTGAGAATGGCGATGACCTCAACTCACAATGATCTCACCCCCTCCGCATGCCTCCAACACATTTGGTCTTGACCCTGCAGTTGGGTGCAAATGAGGAGTGCCCAGCTCCTCAGCTGTTTGGGGGTGGAGAGGTTGGGAGCCGCAGGAGGGCAGCAGGCACCCTGTCCCCACCCCTGCTCATGCCTAGCTTGCTGATGCCCGCTCGGCTCTGTGGGGCGGAAGTTTATTTCAGTGCTACGTTTCATCGACATTCTCATCTCGTCTCTTCGTCTGCCCCCTGAGACCAGCTTGTGACCCCATGAGAGAAGGAACCGCAAACTCTTCATCCTTCTTTCTCTAGGGCCTGGTGCAGGGTCCTAGCCGCAAAATGACTTTCAGACTTCAGAATGGGTGAATGTTTAGGCACTTGAGTGAAGCTGCTGGGGGTCGGGATGGGGGGCAAATTTTGAGGGTGGCCGTCCCCTGCTGCCGACTGCCCTTCCTTTCCCTCCCCCCAAAAAGGAATATTTGGGGTTACTGTTTGCTTCCGGATGCCCAGAATGAAAATAAAAATGAACCATTATAGTGAGGTGGTTCCAGACAAGGAGGCTGGCTGATCTGAGTTCGAATCCTGATCCTGCCTCCTACCCGCAGGCCATTTTGGACACGCTACTGAATCTTCCAGTGCCTTAGTTTTCTTGTATGTAAGATACAATGGGGTATTAGATGTTCGGGTAAAGTCAGTAGAGTGTTTAGGATGGTGTTTGGGATGAAACAAGCTTCCAATAAATGTTAGCTGCTGTGATTACCCGTGCTCTCAATAAGGAGCTTCAGAACAGAGGGGCGACGTCTCCAAGGATGGTCAGTTGACAGCTTTCTACTGAATGCCCGCTGGACACTAAGCACAGTCCTAGGCCCTGAGGATGTGATGGTGACAAAGGTTGGTTCTAACCCGGAGAATCTGTTGCACGTTAACCAAATACCAGTTTCCTGCTGGCTGGGAGCTCACTTATTCTGGAGACCCTGACCCATGTCCTGCAGGAGGGACACCTAACATGGATGTAAGGTGTTTGACGAGCAAAAGGAACAAAGTGGAGGCTGCTTCTGACGGTGCGAGCGGCGGTGCTTGGGGTGTATTTCATAACTGACTGTTGTCCCCGAACTGTGCTGGACAATCATTAGTCATCTTTCAATCAACCAGAGCCTGCAGCCATGTTGAAATGCCCATGTCAGAAGGCTCTCGATCATAAATCATGGGTTGCAATTCAGATTGTCTGCGGTTAGGATGCTACACCGGGACACATATTTGAAACTGCTGTTTGTTCTTTCCGTTTGTGATTTTGTGATAGATTTGACATTTCTTTATCAACTGATTGTGGGGAAGGTCCTCTAGTTACTGTCCGCTGCTCAGGAGAATGACTGTCTATTTCTCTGAGATCCCTCATAGTCCCCCGCCCCCACCCCAGATGGAGTTGTGTGTGCCCCATAGTCACCATCTTGTTTGACCATCCCAAATATAGTTTCTAAAGGTGCCTGGGTGGCTCGGTCGGTTAAGCGATCAGCTTTGGCTCAGGTCGTGATCTCATGGTTCATGGGTTCAAGCCCTGCGTCGGGCTCTGTGCTGACAGCTAGCTCAGAGCCTGGAGCCTCCTTCAGATTCTGTATCTCCTGCTCTCTCTGACCCTCCCCTGCTCATGCTGTCTCTTTCTGTCTCTCAAAAATAAATAAAAACCATTAAAAAATTTCAAATATAGTTTCTAAATTTGGGGAAAATCAGTGCAGGCATTTCAAGTGATGTGGGATTTTATTTCCATAGGTCTGATGTGTAGAGCCTCCTGGTGGTGCCAAATCACCCTCCCACCTTCCCCCCTCCCTTCTCCCACGTCCATGCCCTGCTCCCCCTCAAACACGCAGGGATTCGTGATGCCCTGGAAAGTCAAAGAACAGAGCAGTCACTTAAAAAGCATCAAATTGTTAAAAAAAAAAAAAAAGGGTAAATTCTTGACCCAAAAGTACAATGCTTTTTCCAATGGTTTCCATTATTATTCAAGACAAATGACTTTTTAAAGTTTTTTTTTTAATGTTTATATATTTTTGAGAGACAGAGACAGAGCATGAATGGGGGAGAGGCAGAGAGAGAGGGAGACACAGATTCTGAAGCAGGCTCCAGGCTTGAGCCATCAGCACAGAGCCCGATGCAGGGTCCAAGTCACGAACCGCGAGATCATGACCTGAGCCGAATTAGACGCTTAACTGACTGAGCCACCCAGGTGCCCCGACAAATGACTTGTCTTTTGAGTTGAGAATGCAGGTCATTTCCAAAACAAGAGCAGGTGGCATTTCCACGCCTTTTGTGGAAAGACAGAGGGAAAGCCATGTTCTTCTGCTTTTCTGGGGCCTTTCCTGACACGTAACGGTTAAAGGGGAAAACTCACTGCTTGCTTCCTGCACAGCACGCTTCCCATCTGATCACACTGCCTTTCCGCTGGTGTCTCGTGACATTCTGTGCAAGTTCAGTGTCGTCCTCAGCAGGGTACCTGTCCGTGAACCTCCCGTAATTGGGGTCCCTTACGTAATATGTGTACCTTACATAATTGCTCTAACCATCTACCTTGTTTAATTGGAAACCGGGAACCTTTGAGCTATTTAATGACATCATATGACTTTTATTAATTTCTGCCTATTTGCTTAGTTGCCAATTTCTCAACTTGTCCTAAACCTTGATGAGGAAAGGAAATGCTGAGCAGGCAGCTGCCAAGAGTTTGTTCAAGCAATAAATGAAATATTAAATGAAAAGAAATGAAATCAGTAATAAAAGAAACCCACAAAACTATTAAGCCGTGGTACCAGAGACCGTCTCTATGGAGTACCGACAACACTTTCCTCTACTATGAAGATGGGGAGGTGTCCTGGGGTCCGAATCGGCTCTGGGTAGTACCTCAGTGTAGCCCGCAGGCAGAAGATTTGGGGAGGCCCTGGTGCAAGATTGTTGGCGGCCAACAATCTGTCTCCAGGCCTGTTTTCCACTTTGTTCCTTTTGCCATCTAGGTCTGTCGGGCCTCTCCTTATTCTTATTCTCCTTCTCCTTATTCATCTATAAAAAAGGAGCCCAAATTAGCCCCCATATGACAGGGTGGTCCTGGGCTTGAGTGAGATAATTTGTATGATGCATTTAGCCCAGTGCTGGGCTCATCAAGAATACTCAATAAGGAAGAGATAAGTGCTTTTCTAATCATTGGAACCAGTTAAAGACGGCATGAGGTTCCTTGGGAAGGGAGAGCGAGTCTCCGGCCCCTGGGAGGCCCTTAGAGAAAGCGACAGGCTTCTCAGAGTTTCTGTGCAACCATCAGCCAGGGAGAGTGTTAAAGTTTGATTCTGATTAATTATTATTTTTTATTTACGTTGGGGGTGGTAGTGAGCTGGGAGGAGCAGAGAGAGGGAGAGAGAGAATCCCAAGCAGGCTACATACTACCAGTATGGAACCCAACGTGGGGCTTAAACTCAGGAACAGTGAGATCATGACCCTAGCCTAAATCCAGAGTCGGGTTGTTAACCAACTGAGCCACCCAGGCACCGCTCGATTCTGATTTAAGCAGCCCCTGGGTGAGGCCTGAGATTCTGCATTTCTAGGGAGTTCCAGGTAGTGTTAATGTTGCCAAGGACCACAGCTGGGTAGCAGGGGGCTGGCTGATCCCCTGGGGGGCTGCGGCAGAAGGTGCACGATAATCAAGGGGGACCGATGAGCCAGGCCTCTGCGGTCCTGTGTGGTGGCCACTGGCCACATGTATTGAGCATTTGAAATGTGGCTTAGTCCAAGTTCAGACGTACTAGGAGGGTGAAATACACAAAAACTTAGTATATAAGAAAAGAATGTAAAATATCTCAACAATTTTTATATTGATTGCATGCTGAGGTGATACTATTTTGGCTATATTAGGTTAAATAATCTATTAAGATTAATTTCACTTTTTGAACTTATTTTGTTTTATATGGTTATTAGATAATTTTAAATGACATATGTGTCTCACATTTTATTTCTTTTCTTTTAAAAAATTTTTTTCTTTATTTATTTTGAGAGAGAGAGGGAGAATGCGAGCAGGCGAGTGGCAGATGGAATCAGAAGCAGGCTCTGGGCTGTCAGAGGGGAGTCCGGCATGGGACTCAAACACACAAACCGTGAGATCATGACCTGAGCGAAAACCGAGAGTCAGACGCTTAACTGACTGAGCCACCCGGGGGCCCCTTATGTTCTAACTACATGATCTCTCCGGTCACTTTGGAACATGAGCACCTAAGAGACTGGTTTCTCAGGCTCTAAAGCTGACATCCACCCATGTCCTGGGGTGTGTGTGTGTGTGTGTGTGTGTGTGTGTGTGTGTTGTCTGCGTCCCCTGGGGAGCCTGTGCAGCCTGTTTCCTCCCAGTGCCCTAGGCAGTGAGCAGGAAGAGACAGAGGTCCAGGGGTCCAGGCTGGAGAGCCTCCTGTCTGCCTGGGTCGGGGCACAAGATGAGGGGGGACACTGTGTGCTCTCCCCTCTTCTCCCTCCTTCTCCTTCTCTCAGAACCAGCAGGACACAGAACGCATTGCCACGACAGAGATCACCCGTTTCCACATTGAAAATGCCATTTCTTGAAATAGCCTCACTGGAAGGAGACAGACTTAGTCTTCAGCCCAGAGCTTCTCACTGAACAGACGCATGGCCTCCGGAAGTAAAAATGGCTGCCGGAAGTAAAAATGGCTGCCCGCGAGGCATTTCCTTTGGGAGCTTGGTGTTTAGGAACCCAGGGGGCAGCAGCCCTGGCAAAGCCCACGAAGCAGGGCCGTCTCCTGGATGGTTGTCAGTGGATCTTGCTCGAATTCACCTGGGGGGTCTGAGGAACTGAGACCTGTCACTCTGCAAATGACAGGGCCACCCGAGCCTGGGGATTGACCTGTCACAGGCAGCTGCTCATTCGGGCCTTATCAATGACATCATCTCTGATCTTGACTACCATGTCCAGCCTCTTCTCTTAAAAACAGGTTTTGTTTGTTTGTTTGTTTTTGCCACACATGATTTTTGCATGTTTGAAAGTGAAACTGGATTCGGAGAACGACCTGTTGATGTCATTGCCAACGTTTCTGCCTTTTCTTGTTAGTCCATAATGGCAGCCAGACACGAGGTTCTGACTTTTGCATGAGCACCGGGCTGAAAACCTTGTATGACTTGGAAAATCTGTTGCATTGCATGAGACCCAGCAGAGAGAGCGGTTAGCCGCTGGATCCAGTCCCTCCCCCCACACAAGTGATGCAAGGAGTATGCCTGGGTGTCTTTATCTGGAAGATAGTGATGACGACACCTGCCTCCCGCTCCGGCCGAGCTGCTGGGAGAATTACAGACTTAATATGGTAACCGGCGGAGAGCAGGGCCCGGGAAGGCAGAACACGTGCTGGCTGCTATTCTGAACTAATAAGGGCTCTCTGAATAGCAGCCTCTTTTTTCAGCCAGCAAATTATTTAGAAAAAAACCCCAAACTGCACACCTGGTTGAGTAAGAGTCAGGCCCTGTGTGGCAATGATGTAACCTACCTATTTTTGGCAGATGTGGTCATTCAGGGAGTGACCCATTTTCCTGTGTTTTATTGAAGTCATTGCAATGGGTTTCATCAACCAGCGGGGTTGGGAGTGAGTCACAGGGTTAGAAAGAGCCTTTTCTGCCAGCCCAGGCGGCTTTCACCGGATCAGGGCTGGGAGGGCGTGAAGGGCTATTTCCATGGGGACATCCATCCATGGGCAAAATGGTGACAACGGAGCCAGGCAGAGGAGCAGAACACACAGGCCTCCATGATGCTCCAGGGCGATGTTTGCTGCGTCACCCAAAGAGGTGGGAGGATTTTTGTTTGCTTGTTTGGTGTTTGGTGTTTGGCCTGATAAAAGGAGGCTTGCGTTTCCAGATGTTTGTAGGACCTTTTGAACATTGAGTGACAGCATCTACGGGAACAGCTTGGATGAGGTGAGAATAAGGTGACAGAAGGTGAGAATGTTCCTTGTCTGTGAGTTTCTTTAAAAGTCTGTACATGCACTCCGAGAAGACGTTCTCCTGGGATTTCTGTACCACCGATTGAGCTGGAGGAGGGGGCTCTATTTGAAGGACACACAAGCAAGTTAAGCAAGGCTTAAGCCCTCTTTGGAATGAGGCTGAGGATGAATGAAAAGGATGAATAAAAATGGATAGACAGCTAGCTGGCTAACTAACTCACCCACAGTAAATCGCGTTGCCTGTGGTGGTAGCTGATAAACCAGTGAGTCAAATCAAATGAGGTCAATGCTAAGAGCAGAGATTTAGGCCAGGCGTTCTTGGGTTCAAATCTTGCTCCTCTGTACTGACTGTGTGATGTGGATCAAATCCTTAACCTCTCTGAGCTCCCATCCTATGAGACGGAAGGAGAAGTTAACCCTGTAGGGTTATCGGGGCAAGTAGACAAGATGCGTCCCAAGGCCTCCTGAACCCCCTGGTGCAGATCCAGGCTCCGCTGGTTCTGTGTGGCCCTTGGCTCACCGGCTGCTTCTCACCTTCGGGGCTCAGCGTGACTGTCCCTTCTCTGACAGGCCTTGCCTGGTTACCATGCCTGTTCTTCTTCTTTCCAATTACCTTCCATCACAGCTCCTGGTTTCTTTCCTTTCCAGCTTGTGACACAGGCTGTGCTTTTCTTGTCTGCTTGTTGTTCTTCTGTCCTTTTTTGTGTGTTGACCACTGGCTGTCTCTGGCCACTAGACCGAGGTCACCAAAGGCAGAGGCACCATCTGTGTTGTTTTGGGACTTGGAGGGCCTTGATCAGTGCCTGGCTTACAGCAGGTGGATTGGACTGAAGAGCCCAGTCTCCAGGGCAAACTTGTGAGCCTTGTTAATCCTTGGCTTTTTTTGTATCTTTGAAACCAGTAGCCATTTTAAAGGGTTGTGTTGTGGTCAAGATAAAGTGACACCCAGGGTGAATTTCACTGAGTACAGGAAGTCAGTGACAGAGTAGGAATCAATCCCGTTGGTCTTGTGAGATGGTCCAATACTCAGTGCCCCCCAGATCACAAAATTTTTTAAATATTTTTTTTATTTTTGAGAGAGAAAAAGAGTAGGGGGAGGGACAGAGGATGAGAGAGAATCCCAAGCAGGCTTCACACTGTCAGCGCAGAGCCTGATGCGGGCCGATCTCACAAATCATGAGCTCACGACCTGAGCCAAAATCAAGAGTCAGATGCTCAACCGACTGAGCCACCCAGGTGCGCCACAAATATTTTTATTCTTTCCCCCACTGCTCTTCTTCCCATAGAGTTTGCACTTCTTGCTTGAGGATATAGGGAACACAGAAGGTAAAGTTTGGGGGGAAATTGTAACCCTACAGAATGAGAAAAGGAAAAATAATAGTTTTTAATATCTCAATATACAAAACCAATGATTTTGTTTATAATGTCTGCAGAAGTCTGCAGCCAGTGGATGAATTCACATGTTAATCCATAAACTGACCATAGAAGTCAATCTAAATGGGAAAATTAGTATCTTAGGACTTATTGGTTTATTCCATCAAAAAGAGAACACAAGTCTTTTTCTCTGTACGTTTAAATAAGGACATCTCTTCATGAAATCATCTCCCATAAAAAGAGAACTGATAATTCCTCATCAATAAGAACTATGGAACATTGTGGGTTTCTCTTTTCACCTTGAGTGGTAGGAAGCTCCAAATTAATTTCAACATTCCATAGTAATGTTCACTATTGGATTGTTACTCCTACTCATTTCTGATTACGAAGAGGAGCAGGACTTAAGTAAATAAATGCATTTTGGAAATGTGATCTGCTTACTAAAAGGCCTGTGGCTCGGTTTTGTCGGATGGGCAAGCTATAGTTTTCGATAGCGTTCGCAGAGACACCTCTGCGATCCTGAGCTCTTCTCTCTTCCTGGCTCTGGTCTGTAAGTTCCTCAACTATTAAAAGAAGAGTTTAGGCTTAGGAGGGTCATTCTGGGCATTTGCAGATTGAAAGAAAGTGGTTTCATTCTTTCAACGTTCTGATGCACAGAGAAACCTTCTGCTCTTAATTCTACGTTAAAGGAGGGATTCTTTTCAAAAAAAATTTTTTTTTAATCACATTGTCTTTTGTCCAAAAATAAAACTGATCAGGAATCCACATACACGAAACAGATCACAGCGGAGCTGCTGCAGTCGAAGTCAGGGGTGGGATTGTGGGCAGAGGATCCTCACCTCACCCTCTACTCCTTTTCAGAACCCTCCACCCCCACCCCAGCCCCTGAGGCTTCCCGAGTTCTGGGGAGCATCGTCTGCAACCACAGTATTACGGGATCGCTCCTCATAAGCAGAACAAAATGCACTTTCTAAAACTGACCGGTCTTAACCCAAACTGGGTTCGTAAGCCTCTCAAGGGGCAGCAGTATGTGGCACCAACGGAAAACACAAACGTGGAAGATGCGAGGGAAGCGGTTTGTTTTCCCATCAGAGGTCAAGCTTGGCTTCTCCTGGAGGACCTCTTCCTCAGTCCTTCGTCATCTCTTAAGGCAGAGGAGTCTCAGTGCTCTGCCCCCCGCCAGCGCTTGTATTTCGGGGCTGCCTTTGCAGCAGAATTCTTGGTGGCATCTCAGGTGCTACTGCGGGCGATGTAAACATTTCAAAACTTCGTGGCTGCATGTTTAGTTTCTTTGGAACATTTTGAGGATGTTTACACAGTAGCTTGAGTGTTAAATTTGCACTTTATGGGAGCCGGGGAGAGGGGACGGGGGGGGGGGGGGGGGGGATAGGATTTCCCCAAACTGTATGAAAGGATGGAAAACACTGTTGAGTTTTTTCTGGGAAAACTGTTCCTCTCCGCCCCTTTCCCCTTCAACTGAAATATTGCTTTAAAGCATTGGCAGGCTTACAGAAGTAAAATGAAAAACAAATCCCACAAAAATCCTCGAGTACCATAAAAATAATGAATAAAGTAGTGCAAAGTGCTTTGATTTCAATAATATTTTTCAATAAAGCTGGTGCATTCCAAACGGATTGTATTTATCTTGAAGGAGGCCCCTGTGCACTGTGGCTTTAGAGTTTATAACAACTTTTTGGTGGTCTTGGTTGTGATATGATAATAGAAAGTACTCGTAGCAAAAACAGCATGGACTTTGAAAACCGGTCAACCTGGGTTCAAATCCCTCTTCCCCTTTATAATTCCTGGGCCCCTTTGAGTAAGTGACCATCCTGTTGAGGCTGTAAAAATCTGAAGAGTAGTGTCTATCTCTGGGGGCACCGCGACTGAGTTTGTGTAGAGATGGTGATTGTGTGTTTGTGTCCAGAGCTCTGCAAGGTGTCTACCATTCTACACAAAGGCCAATCCACCAACCGCAAGGTCGGGGTGGGGGTTGGGGGGCGGGTTCCCACACTTCCCCTGTTTTCTCTCCGTTTGCAGGGCTTTGTTTCAGATTATAAAATGAATGCATAGTTCCTGGAGGAAGCTTAAAAATTGAAGAAGGATGTTGAGAAGGAAAAGAAGTCACCCACAATCCCAGTAAAACTCTGGTGTGTTTTTGTCTGTATATAAATGCATACTTTTTTCTTTTGTCAATTTCTATTTCTTGGCTAGAGAACAGTTTTATTCATTGACATTTTCCAATGTACTAGAATAGGGCTGTGCATACTAATTTTCCTTTATAATTTCTTAAAATACTCTTTGTGTTAGTGCATGAGTGATACATGTGCATTGTCAAACATTTAGGAAAAGTGAAGGCATGAGAAAAAGAAATGAAAATATCACCCATGAGCGCAATACACAGAAAGTCACTGCTGATATTTAATTGTATATCCTTCTTGTCTCTCCTTCTCCCCTCTCCTCTCTCTCCATAATTTATATATATATATATATATATGTATATATATATATATATATATAATTATATATAAAAATATATATGGTCCATTATAAATATTTTCTTCCAGTTTTATTTAGATATAATTGACTTCATGACTTGACATGTTTATATATTGGGAAATGACCAGCACAATAACTTTAGTTAACATCATCAGCTCACACACTTTAACAATTTTTTTCTTGTGATGAGATACATAAATTTAAACTAAAAAACCCAAATTGGAAACTTCTTGAATGGTGGCTATTGCAGACTACTTTCTTTTGCTGAATATTGTATTAAGAATATTTCCTATATCATTAACTTTTCTTCTATGCCATAATTTATGAAAAGATACATAATTTTTAGTGTTTGATAACATTTCATTGTTATATATCATAGTTTATTTTATTAATTCCCTATTATTAGATAGGTTTCTGTATTTTACTATCATAGACAATTTTGTAGTAAACATCCTAATAGCTAAATTTGTGCTCTAGCCATGATTTAGTCTTTAAAATACATTTCTGAAAGTGAATTTCTAGTGGACTTGCATGTACATTTGTAAACCTTTTGCCAAATTGTCCCCCAGTAAGTTTATACTAATTTATATTTTTTCTAGTAGTATATAAAGGTATCTGCCTTCCTGTATTCTTATGGTATACTGGTAATGTTATCAAAAAGAGGCAAATGTTGTGCTAATTTTCAAAAATCACCATACCTTATTGTAATTTACATTTTTATCAGTAGTATAATTTTTTTTCTATTTTGAATTATCTGCCATATCTTTTGTTTTTCTTTTTTTTTTCTTTTTCATACTGATTTGTTGTAGCAAAACAAACATAGAAAAAATGGATAAGGTATATTAGCCAAAAGTATAATTAGATTAGTTTTGACAATTGTACACATCTGTGAAAACACTCAGAGTAAGATATAAAACATTTTGAACACTCTAGAATAGAAGAGAACCTCATTGGCCTATTTGCCTATCCTTATAATAGTGCCACATTAAAAAATATTATATACTTAGACATGAATCTAACAAAAGTTGTGCAAGAAAAACTGCAACATACTGTTGAAAGAAATTAAAGAAGACTTACTAAAAGGAAAAATATACTTTATTCATGGATTGGAAAGCTCCATATTGTAAAGATATAGATTCTCCCAAAATTCATCTATAAATTAAATGGCTTCCCAAACAAATTTCAGAAAACTTTTATTTTCTGTAGAATAAATGAGCTGATTCTAAAATTATATGGAAATTCAAGAGCCAAGAAAAGCCAAGGCAATTTTCAAGAAGAAATACGAAAGTGAAGGATTTACACTACCAGATATCAAGATTTATTATAAAACAACAGTAATTAAGACAAGGAGTATTATGGGTAAAAGACTTGAACAGACACTTTCAAAAGAAGATATTCAAATGACCAATAAACATATAAAAAGGTTGTAAACTTTATTGGTCATCAGGGAAATGCAAAAAGCCACAATGTGATAGAAAAAAATGGTTTGGCCAGATCCATTAAACGTACATCTACCTATGATGTAGCAATTCCACTTGTAGGTCTATACCCAGAAGAAATGTATATATATATTCACCCAAAGACTATTAATGTCCATTAATCAAACGTCCACTGGTAGTAGAATGGATAAATTGCAGTCTATTCATACAATAGAATCCTATGAGGCAATGAGAAAACCTATTCTTTCAATGAAAGAATCACAACTATATGCAAGAAACATTATGTTCAACAAAATAAGTCACACACAAAGGACTACACATGGAATTATTCCATATAAAGTTCTAAAATTGGCTAACGTGACCTATGGCATTAAAAGTCAGGATAGTGGCTACTCTTTGGGGTATGAAGTGGCTATTAGGGCATAGCGTGGGTTCTGGGCCGATGGTCATGTTCTGGTTCTTAACTAGGAGCTGATTAGGTGGGTGTTTTCCTTTCGAAAATTCATTGAGTCATATACTCATAACTTGTGTACTTTAAAAATTGTGTACACTATTTCTTCTTTTCTAAGAAAAAAATAAAAACCTCAATGGCTCAGGTTGTAAAAATTTTGCTTTGTATTGTTGAGGAGAATTCTGAGGCCATGCATGTTTTCCTTTCTTGACTAGGATTATAGAATTTTCCTTACCTATGACTAAGAGATGATTTCCAGAATATTTCTATATATTGGCTATTTTAATTGATATTGTCTGATTTACAGGCACCACTTTGGTTCTAAAGACATTATTTTTTTAAAATTTTAAACAGTTTTCTTCTATTACTTGTTAGATTATTCTATCTTCCATCTTTTTACTACCTCCATTGACGTTCCTGATAAATGATAATTGAATCTATTGAATCGCTAAAAGAAATCTTTTCTTTTAAAATGCTCATCTCTTTATTCTGGGAAAATTTCTTGACCTTACTTTATATTTCATTGACTTAAAAATTTTAAAGTATTCAAGCTGCTATTTGCTGCTTTTAATTCAGCAACTGTGTTTCTCATCATTTTATAGAATTTCCTTTTCTCTGATGTTCTTTTAAAATTATCAAAAGGGTGATGGTCATGGTGGGGGGCACTTGTGGGGAGAAGCACTGGGTGTTATATGGAATCCAATTTGAAAATAAACTATTAAAAAAAATTATCAGCTGCTCAGGGCACCTGGGTGGCTCAGTCAGTTAAGTGTCTGGCTTTGGCTCAGGTCATGATCTCACGGTTCATGGGTTCAAGCCCCGAGTCGGGCTCTGTGCTGACAGCTAGCTCAGAGCCTGGAGGCAGCTTCAGATTCTGTATCTCTCTTTCTCTAACCCTCCCCTGCTCATACTATCTCTTTGTCTCTCAAAAATAAATAAAAAACACTTTTTAAAAAGGTCTAAAATTATCAGCTGCTCTTGGGACACTCCTGGGTGGCTCAGTCAGTTAAGTGTCCCACTCTTGATTTAGGCTCAGGTCATGATCTCATAGTTTGTGAGATTGGGCCCTGTGTTAGGTTCTGTGCTGATGGTGTGGAGCCCACTTGGGATTCTCTCTCTCTCTCTCTCTCTCTCTCCCCTGCTCGTGCTCACTTTCTCTCAAAAATAAATAAAATAAACTTAAAAAAATAAATTATCAGCTGCTCATGATATAGTGTTTGGAGAATACACCTAGATATTTCCTGAAATTTCTGCAGTTTCTTGTAGTACCAGTTTCTACAGGCAATATTTTCTCCAGTTCCTCAGAGGAGCTCTCTTTTTGCAAATCCGGATCTTTCCTTCTTCACTCCATCTCCACATCTTATGAAGATAGTCAGTGATGAGCGCTAAGATGGGTTCTGTTATTATACACATTTGTAATAAGTACACACGATTTGCCACTCATTCCCCTAGGTCCTGAAGTAAGAACAGTGAACTCTCTAGAAACCATTCCTGATCCCACAAGGTGGTCCAGGGAAGCCAGCACAGTTGGGACCTGGGCACTTCCTGTAAAGAAGGAATGTTTTCACTCTGAAAATCTTGTTCTTGTGGGGTGCAGGATTCATATGTGTTCAAGGAGGGTGATGACATATTCCAGGGTTGGCAAGCGAAGGGACATCTGCACCACCTTCTTCTCCATTAATGCAGCCCGTTGAGGGGTGATGGACTTTCAAGAGACAAGCAATGTGGGTTTTGATCTTTGCAGATACTGGTCATGAAAAATGTTAACTCCAGTCATGGGCAGGAAACTCATTATCCAACTTCATGAACTCAAACTTCCATATCTAATGGGACAAGGGCCTCCTGGAGAAATACTTTGTGGCCCACAGTTCAGTCCGTGCTAAGAAAAGCCCATCATGTTGTTAGGATTAGCAGAAAGAGTGACACTTCCCGCCATCATTCCCTAGGCCAACTTTGCTGAGGAGGTTGGCAGACAGGAAATGGAGAGAAAAATCACTGTATGTGGTGCCTAAATCCTAACTGTGCCTATGGAGTTCGTTTTGCAGCTAGTTTGCCTTGAAGAACTTTCTAGGAAGCTCTGTTGCCCAATCGTCGTTGGGAGGTGGGCACATTACCAAAAGAAAATTCAGAAGACCTAGGTGGGACTTGTTTTCCTGTGCTCTAGGAGACTTCTCAGCCAAAATGAGTAGCCGTGTCAGATGGTAGATTTGTTAGACCTCCTACTGCCTATCGGTCTGGGTATCAGCCCAGAACCAAAGTCACTTTCTAAGGAGAATCTGGCAGGAGAGGGAGGAACAAGGGGGATTTGCTCCCTTCGCTGAAGGCAAGTGACTTTTTCACAGTCCAGGAATCAGGCACAAAACCCCACCAATCCAGACACACAGGGCCAGATTATATTGCTTGAATCAGAGGAAGCCATAGAGAATTCGTTGGGATGTTGAGTTTGTCTTTGCCTGGCCATGGGAGGAGGGACCCCACCTCTTTTCACATCCATCCTTCCAACTACCCCCAAACATTATTTCCATCGGAAACCTGGCATTTAGGAAAGATTCAGTCATTGCTGGCTCTTATGATCCTTGCCTGCTATGCTTTGTCCATTTCGTTGTCTGTCATCAGAGAGGCCATTCTGGGGATTACAGACTTCCTCTTCCAAGAGGCCAGGATGTGGGGGTCCCTGACACCATGTGAAACCGCGCTGTGAATATCTAGCCTCAAGTGAAAAATGAGAGACTTTCCACCTCTTCCCATTTTCTCTGCTAGTTCCTGCTTCTCAATCGGAGAAAAGACTCTTTAGAAAAATCAGGCCGTGATTACCCCCAGGAGAAAATATGTTTTGAGTCTAGTGAAGGCCTTCGCTGAGTGACATTAATTATACTCGTTTAGGTTTGACATTATTAATTAACCTTCTCAGCTGTTTATATTGTAGCCTCTTATTAAAACAATATGATTAAAACAAATAATTAAAGACTATTACTACCACTTTAAATGTGTACACCATTTTAAGCTTACAAAAGGCTTCTATCCACAATTTCATTTGATGACACATTTTGATTCTACAATGTGAATACAGCACGCTTTATTCTTTTTTTTCTCCATTTTTTATAGTGGTAAAATATGCATAACATAAAATCTACCATTTTAAACCATTTTAAGTGTAAAATTCAACGGCATTCAGTCCATTTACAACACTGTACAACCATCACCACTATCCATCTCCAGAGCTTTTCCATCATCCCAGATGAAAACTCTATCTCTGTTAGACCCTAAGTCCTCATCCCCCCTCCCCCCAGACCCTGGTAACCTCTGACCTACATTCGGTCTCTAGGAATCTGACTGTTCTAGCAACTTCATAGAAGTACAATCATGCTTTTCCTTTTGTGTCTGGCTTCTTGCACTTAGTATAATGTCTTCAAGTTTTATCTATGCCGCAGAATGTATAGAATTTCACTCTTCTTTAAGGCTGACTAAATAGTCTATTGTATGCACGCATCACATTTTGTTTATCCGTTCTTCCATTGATGGACATTTGCACTGTTTTTCCTTTTGGATATTGTGAAGAGAGCTGCTGTGAGCCTTGGCAAGACTTGTTCTTATTTGACAAATGTGGTTAAGTTGAATCCACCTCGTCTCCTGGAGGCAGAGCCTGGATCCCAGCTCTGACTGCATGTTAGAATGACCTGGGGAGTAAAAAAAACAAAACAAAACAAACATCGGGTGCCTGGCTGGCTCAGTGGCGGTGGCTGAGTGGCTCAGTCAAGCATCTGACTCTTGGTTTTGGCTCAGGTCATGATCTCACGGTTTGTGACGTCCAGTCCCACGTCGGGCTCTGCGCTGACAGCACAGAGACTGCTTGGGATTCTTTCACTTCCTCTCTGCCTCTCTCCTTCTTGCTTACTCTCTCTCAAATAAATAAATAAACTTTAAGAAAAACCCACAAAAACTCAAGAAACCACTCTGTACCATCAGAATGTCAAATTCTCTGGAGGTGAAGTTTAACGAATCCTCCAGGTGATACGTCCACGCAGCCAGAATTGGGGCCATGGACCCATATGTAGCAGGTCACCTAGATTGAACCACTTGAGTCCTTCACAGGTTTCCTCCTTTGGGTCTCTGTTTTCTTTATCAAAGCCACCCATCACCATCAGTGCACCAAAGTGGATCTTCTTATTCTTTTTCTTTTTTTTTTAATGCTTATTTAGTTTTCAAGAGAGAGAGAGAGAAACAGAGGATGAGTGGCAGAGGGGCAGAGAGAGAGGGAGACACAATTGGAAGCAGGCCCCAGGCTCTGAGCTGTCAGCAACAGAGCCCAATGTGGGGCTCGAACTCACAGACTGTGAGATCATATCTTGAACCAAAGTCATTCCTTAAATCATTTTCGGTTATCATTTGGAGCAGAAAAAATAAAACAAAGATTTTAAAATTCAAACTTCAAGCTTTAAAAGAAAGCCTGCTCTCAATCCCGGGAAGCCAAATGCTGGTTTGTTGGCTAAATATATGGAACTATTTGTTTCTTGAATGTTAATCGTCTCGTTTTAATAACACACCACAACACAAACAATTGTGTGGGTTAATTCAGCTCCGTTTAAGGAGTCTTGTTCTGCACGCCAAAGCTTGTTGTTCTGTCTAGTTAAATGCTCATGCATTAAAATGCTAATAATTAAACTGTTACGATTGACTAATGAACTCTGCCAGCGATAAATGATGGTCTTGTTAGATTCGCTGCACAGCAAGCCTCCTTTTGTGCTGAGAAAGTTAAAGGTTAAAGCGCTCTTGAAACCAGTGAGTGGACCTAGGAGCAATTACAGTTTTTCCTGGAAACTAATAGTTACTACAATGATGTTTCAATTCCAACCCAGCAAAAGTAAAAAGCGAAAGAGAAGGGGGTAGACGGAG